>PVJH01006829.1:0-98165 GCA_004026705.1 Nesogale talazaci
GCCGAGAGGGCAGAATTTCCAATGACGGGTAAGGACCATGTGGTGCGTTGAGCCACCCAAGCCAGGCGGAATCCACAGTTTATAAAACAAAAAAGGAGGAGATGTGGACGCCATTACAAGATGGCGCCGGACCACGCCCGAGCCATGGCTTGAGAGTTGTAAACAGGATGTACCACGCCTGCGCGGGAGCTGCCCGTGATGCAAGAGAGCCTCTGCACCAGTCCTGAAGAGCCACGCCTATGAGCAGGGTATTTAAGCCCCAAGCTAAGCTTATTCCGGGTCTTCCTTCGCTGACCTCCTGCACGAGAGGCAGCATCATTAAACTTTGCTGTAAACGCCATCAGAAGGGTCCTGGCCATTCATTGCGTCGTGTGTTGCGTGTTCCTGACCTGATCTGTCTCGGCGAGGGGCGCGCGACTGTCCCACACACAAGAAGTACATCATCCTGTGTGAGTGAAGGATTGTGAATGATGCAATCTAAATTTGATGATGGAACATGGTATCAGACTTTAAAGTGTGAACACCAGGTTTGCAGAAGGCTATGGATGAAAATGGTTCCAACCTCTCAGGCTTTAGATCATAATTGTGAGTCATTGGTAGCTTGCTTCCACAAAAGAATTTGGCAGTTTACAGTTATGAGCTATTCATCCAGCTCTCACCCATGCTTTGTGATACTTCGTTACTTTTCCCCATAGCTTTATCCAGAGTTTCCATGCTAAATGCTGAGCAAGCTGTTTTCCAAAAGGCATCCTTGTTTGCTGTGTCCTTTGGGGATGGCCTCAAGTGTCAACATGCTGCCCTTGGAGGCTGAGTCCAGCAGAAATGGTTCCCTGACATTCCTCCCTCAAGGAACGTGACTCTCTTGGGAAGGCATAGCTTGGAATAGCTCATATCCCTATTCCTTTCTACCAGCAACATCTTTAACATAGACTCCAGGAATAACTTGAAGAACACTTATAATTGTTAGGGATTATGTCACCTAAATTGTCCTGGGTACAAGTGTTCAAGATATCTATCTGGTCACAGTGTGGTTGCCCCCTCTGTGTGCCCATTTCAAAGAAAGGTGACCCCCCAGAGTGCTCAAATGAAAGAAGGCTATGCCCACCAGGAAGAGCTAGAGGTCCAGCTGAGGAGAGCGCCAGCGGAGGAGGAGAAGGACTGAGTAGTGCACAATGTGCGAACAGTGCAAAGGAGTCACTGACAGAGACAGCACAAGAACTTCCTAGGACATCGATGGCAGGATCAACCCCACCAAGAGCTCCCTGTGTAATCGCTGGATTTACAGGTGAGAAGACTAACCTGGGGGACTGGGATGTGAGACTGGGCCTTGCAGCACCCAAGGATTCTTTTGTCTGTTCTCCGATGAAGAGTGCAGCTGTGCTTAGCACACGTGTGTTCCCTTTCACAGCACCTGCCCACACTTGGTCTCCTTTTGCTCAACTCCGGGCCTCCTCCCACCTCCCCTAACTCTCTTTGGTGACTTGTCAGCATGGGGAGGTGACCCAGGATGTCTACCCTTGGGAAGCATCACACAGGCGTCCTCTCAAACTCCTGGAGGACCTAGACACTGGAACCTGTAGCAGCTCATGGAGTAGAGTTCCCCCTGTGCATGATCCCCAGCTGAGGGCCAGCTCCTTCCCCTGGTGGCAGGGGGGTGACTGGGTTCTACAGATAGATAGCCTCGACTACTTGGAGAGCCAACACCAGGGTGAAAGAGACCAGGCTGGAACCTTCAGCCCAGTGGGCTCCAAAAGTTTGTTAAATTTGCTTCTATTTTCTTTTGAAAAAGGAAATAATAGCTTTTTTCCCCACCACAGAACAGGGAACCAGCATTTCTGGGTTTCTCTGCAGCTTTCCCACTGCAGGCTAAATAGCCTGTGGAACTGGGACCCACAGTCTTTAGCCAGACCACCTTATGGTTGAAAACCTGTCTTCCCTGGTGCAACCACTATAAAAGTCCATTTCCACCCAAGGACCACACTTAAGGAGTGGATAGTCCTGAGTTGTGAAGGAATCCACTGTAATGAAAGCATGCTACTGGAAGGGCTGTACTCTCCCTATATAACATACAGGGTTGACAAGGGGTTATCGCAGATTCAATAGACTCCTGTCTTACCCCAGCCACCATAGCCTCTGGAACCTGTCCTGCCACCTCAGGAACACACACTCTATCTTACCAAGTAAAATTGTTTCTCATGACCTTCTTTTCCAACTCATTAAATTCTCTATACTTCACATGGACTTCCTGTGATTAATATCACCACTTAAAACCTACTCCTGGGCACCTACACCCTAATCCTCCTCCTCACCCAACTAACACTTCCTCCGCATCTGCACACAAAAAGTTTTCCAGCATCTATACGATTCTCTCCTAAGTAGAGCTCATTCTCACTACACATCCCATATTATGCACCACCTTTAGCGCAACCAAGATGGAACATAAACAATAGCTAGCACCAGCAGCTACTGTAAAACAACAACAACAACAAACAACTATAAAAACAAATGTCAATTATAGAAAATAACCCAAACCCAATGGTTTACCTAGTAGAATCAGCCCTCAGACTGCTAGAAATGTGCATGAGAATGGTATTTAGAGCCATACAAAAAAAAGGAGATGAACTCTGAAAACTATGAAAAAAATAGCAATAGTAGAGTCCTCACACTGAAGCAAAATCCAGAAGCTAAGAAATGGTGTAACAGAAATAAGGATGAAGGTGGATGATCTCAGCAATAGAATAGAAGGAATGGAAAATTAAATCATTGATCTTGAAGATAACAAGTGTGACTTAGAAAATGGAAGAAACAATCAAACAAATAAAAACAATCTGAAGAAAGCTTGAGGACGAGGTGGTATTCTTTTAAGCAAAACAATACTCAACTTATTGGGGCGCTTGAAGAGGAAGAAATAAGTAAGACTACAGTTGAAATAGTAAGCAAATTCTTGGAAAAAAATATCCCCAATTTCAACAAGTAGAGATTATAGCCATTCAGGAAGCCAAGAGAATACCAATTCGATTAAACCACCCCCCCCCTCCACCCTATCCCTCTAAAACACACATCAAGACATATAGTAGTCCAATGATCCAATTTCAAGGAAAAGGTGAGAGTCATGGGAGCAGTTAGAGAGGATAAAAGTGGTCACCTACAGACAGATATGAATAAACCCAGACTTTTCTGCAGTGATCATACATGAAAGAAGAAACTGTAACAAAGTGTTCTGAAAGTTGAAAGACAACACTTGCAATACAAAGCTCCTTTATCAGACAAAGCTCTTCATCCAGTTTGAAGGAGAAATAAGAGTTTTCTCAAATAGGATAACATTTATAGGAATTGTAAAAACAAAACCAACATTACAAAAATTACTTTCTAGCTCTTTATGGGAAGCAAACGGACAACTCCAGAATACAAATATGAGTGTGTAGCACCATCCAGAAACCAACACACTGAAAACAGTACCCCAAGCAGTACAGCTCCAAAGGAGAAATGAGCACAAGAATAAACTTCTCTCTCTCTCTCTCTCTCTCTCTCTCGCACACACACACACACACACACACACACACCATCTTATAGAACAGAATAAAGGAAAGTAACAAAAATAGTACAAGATGAGAGCAATTAATACTTGCCTAGATTTAATTACACTGAACAGTAATGGCTCTAACACATCCATTAAAAGACAGAGAGTAGCAGACTGGATTAGACAATAAAATCCATGAGAGAGACATATCCTAAATTCACAGACAAAAAAAAAAGAAGAGTCAAAGGATGCTGAAAAATTTACCTAGATAATTACAATTAAAAAAAAAAGGCATGAGTGGCAACACTAATCTCTGCTCAAAGTACATGACTTAATGGGAGCTAAGGATGGGTGTTATATAAGTCTTAAGAGAAGGAGGGTGTGGACAAAAATGGGGTAGGGGGAGAGACATAGCATTGGGGGAACAGGACAATAACCCACCCAATGACAGAATATTGGTTATCTCTTGACAGAATTGGGAGAGTGCATGCAGGCATGAGCATGGTGTACCAAACCTTGAGGACAATACGACCACCTGGAGCAATGCATGAACAGAGTGGGCTACAGGGACAGCCCCAATCAGAATCAAACTGACCCCCCTCCCTGGAAGTATGTGTGACAGAGGAAAACCTTTAGATTGGGGGGTGGGGCTGACTTGCCACACCCACACAGAAGCAAACTAAGAAGGAAAAAGGGAGAGTGAGCTTCTTGATGCTTTAACAGCACACATGCCCTGAAGACAATGTCCTGCAAGGAGTGGGTGAGTCACACAGAGATCTGTAGGGTTGACAATAGCTTGAGACATGATGACCCCTCACTGGAACATTCTGTAACAGAGGATAATACTGGGGACACACAGTAGGGAGTGAATCCCATCTCAACTCCTCCCCGCCTCCACAGTAGGGTGAGCCAAGAAGGGAACATAACAGTTCAGCAACGGGAAAAAAGCAAAGCCACAAAGCCCGTGAGGAGTCCCCCAAATAGATTTCAGGCTAAGAGTGGCAGTTTTCACAACCCTCCAGGACCAGTGTTGAGATCACTTAAAAGGTCAAGGGACAGACATGGAATTATCTATTCTTTTGTTTTGTGTGATACATACATACATACATACATACATACATATGTGCGTGTTTTAAATGAAGTTATTTAACTTTCACTTTTCTTTTTGTATTGTCAACATTACTGCTGCTTTCTCTACCTACATAACATAGGCATGGAAAGCAAGCCACTGGAGAAAGCAAAGGGACTAAAATTTCCTGAGGGATATAGAAAGTGGGGCAAGGGAGCAGTGAAAAAACAACACCATAGAAAGGGGAACATGAATATCCAGAAAATTAGAATTAGCAATGTGGAGGATGTAGAGATCCTGGGGGCATCAGAGAAACAGCAATCTAGCTGAGAGAAATTGCTAAGATGCAGACGAAGTATGAAGGTGCTATTGGGAAGGAAGGATGTAAAAGAAAGCAGAGGAAAGATCTAGGAAGCAAAGCTATAGATAGAAGCATAAACATAAGAGTACACTTATGTAAATATATTAAATCATAAAAACAGAGCTATTGGCATAGGTACATATATTTAGATAGAAATGCATTGAGGAAGTGGACAGACTTTGGGCCTCTTCTTAAACTCTCTCTCTTCTTAAGTTCTACTAAGCTGACCTTCTGTGATGCTCATCTTCACAACATGATTGCTGAAGTCAAAATGATGCACAAGTAAATGTGGTGAAGAAAGCAAATGATGCCCAGCTATCAAAAGATATAGTGTTGGTAGTCTTAATGGCTTGAAGGTAGACTAGAGGTCACCTAGCAGAGAAGCAACAAAGCTCACATGGAAGAAGCAGCCCCACCTGTGTGATCAGATAAGAGGCCTCTGAAGACCCAAAACAAACAAACAAACAAACAAATGAAAACATTTTGAGAATGAGGAGAGTCAGAGCAGAGACCTAGAACCCAACTGTATATAATGGGACATCCCCTCCCAGAAGGCTTGCAGGGAATAAATGAGTCAACCAGGGTGAAGTGTAGCACCAATGAAACACACAATACTTCTCTGGATCCTTGAGGCTTCCTCACCCCTACTCTCATGACCCCGAACCTGCCTTTCACTGAAGACTCCGCTGAGAATGTACACAGGTACAGATAATCCCAGGACACACACAGATACCTGCGCCCCTCTCCCCCGAGGAACAAAAATGAGAATAGTGATACTAGGAGGATAGGGATAAGGTGGGCAGTAGGGTGGGAGAAGAAACATTGGGGAAAAGGAGAAAGTAGTTGCAGTAAGATGTGAAATTAATAATAATGTGCAATTTATCAAGGCGTCAGGATGGTGGGAGTAGGGGGGTAGGGTAAAAAGAGGAGCTGACATCAAGGGCTCAACAGAATGTAAATGTTTAGAAAACAATGATGGCAACATATGGACATACGTGCTTAATACAATTGATGTGTGGATTGTTATAAGAGCTGTAAAAGCTTCCAATACAATGACCTTTTTAAAAAGGATGCAAACCTTTGTCAAACAAAAAACCTGAACTATTTTAGACATAGCATTAAAATATATGTCTATCTCTCATGTTGTTTTTTTTTGGAAAATATATATATATATATATATATTTTTTTTGGCATCACTGCCCCGGTGGTGGGAGTAGGAGGCCCAGCCTTTGCTCCTGGGAGCTGGAATCGAACCTCCATCCCAGTGAGCCGCAGTCCCGCGCACAACCACTACGCCACCGGGGCTCAGCCCCGAAAATATTTTGTACTCTGAATTATATCATCTCAAAATAGCAGTTTTGGCATTCTTGGGAGATTCAAATCATGTGCTTAATCTCTATGATCTCAGCTAAACGCTTTGCTTTGAATTTAATTGACCCAATATATTTCCTTGGCAGCCACTCTTTTGATTATCCTTTTTTCATTTTCTTTTGAGGTTCCTTGAGAAGATTGCAACAACTATTTCAGGAGACTACTTTTCAGTGGGTACTTTCTAGTCATAGAGAAATGATTAAACATGTTTAATTGGCATAAACTATGCTTGTATGAATTGGAGCCCTAGGTGCAATAATGTTTTGTCATATATACCTTTACATTCTTGCTGATAAATGACAAAAATGCAGAGAAAACATTATCCAGTTATTGATGTTATGTTTACTGATGAGTTTAAAGGCACTTTAGTTGGAACATAAATTTAAATAGCCTGGGAAGTACTTTAAACATAAATTTAAAATATAACAGCTGTCTGTACTGGTTAGGAGAACTGTCATATGAAACAGTATCTAAAATAAAATGGTTATCAATACACAGCACAGCATGAGGCACACTTGACTCTTAAAAATACTTAAATGAACTTGAAGAATAATAACTGAAAGTTTTAATGACTAAGGTTTTATCTACATAAAAGGAAAAATTATAATAATGAAGACAGTACTTATACAATAAGCTGGGTTCTGGTCTTAGCGTCTTTTGGCTTTAACCAATTTGGTCATCTCAAACCCCCAGAGATGCAGCTGAGAATGATGGAAAGTGGTAGCCAGGGCAATGAAGGATGAGGAGAACAGAAGCAGCAGCAGCTCTGACAGCGTGGGCAGACTGAACCAGAGAAAGGTATGCCATACTGAAAAGTGCAGAGTTGGCACCTGAATTCAGCACAGATTTGGTTTAGTGTATACTGAAGTACTTACATGCTCGTAACTACTCATTTTGATGCTATTGAACCTTTATACTAAGCATTCAAAATCAGCAGTTATGAAGACTCTGTAGACTCAAGTATGAAGTATCTTCCCAAAGACGGCCACATGCTTTGAAACTAAAGAGTGGAAATATTTTTCAGCAAAGCGTTGCCATGGACAAGATGTAGCCTCATGCACGCACAATACTGGACACACAGGATTCCCATGAGCAGATGCTGGGAATGGTCACTGCCTCGCTCCTTGAACTGTTTGCCTTTCTATACGTTGCTCTTTTATTTTCTTTCAGGAGGATGGCCATGTTCAGCCACAAAAATAGGAAAGCCCCAGAGAGAAGAGGTTTGGGGGTGTTGCTTAATATTGAGACGGAGAAAGTCACTGAGGAAAGCTCCCTTCTATGCCATGTGTGGTAGTTACATAACATACTGTTGCCAATCTAAGACTATTGAGAGTGAAGGGGTTGGGTTTAGCCTGTAAATCAGGTCATGTTTGGTAATCTAACTTGAGGGCACTATGAGATAAATAGCTCCCCGGAGGCAGGACACAAACACTGTCTGCACTCTTGCTAGTCCACTCCACAAGACACACGAAGCTACACGAGAGCTGAAGAAGTCAAGTGGAGACCCAGGCCAGTGCTGAGATCCTTGTATCACCACTGGATCCACAAGACTTTCCACCTACTGGCTTTTGATCTTTCTGCATTCAGCATCATTGCATGTGCTTTGTGAATCTGAAGAGGTATTTATAGATTAGTATCAGACATAAGGACTACTATTAAACTTATGGACTTGATCTGGACTGTGCTGGGATGTTTTCTTAATATTCAATTGCTCTTGTATATAAAGCCCTTTCATATATATATCTATCTATCTATATATATATATATATCTGGATTTGTTTCTCTAGTGTACCTGGACTAACACACCCTAGGAAATATTTTTTTCACATCAAAGCCTCAAATATGTATATGCTTTTAAATTTCTATAATTTTTTATTCATCTGGGGATTATTTATTTTACTTCCCATAAAATGGCCTTTATGTTAGGTTTTTCCTTTATTGTATTCTCTTCTTCATCTATTCTTTCTGCCCTCAACTTCCCACTTTATAGTCATCTATAGTGAAGTCTTTTGTTATTTTCCTTTATTTCAGAACCTTTGTTTCTTTACTGCATTTGAATTCTTTTTACATTTTCTGCTTGTTTATTTTCTTCTGCCTATACCACAGACATTTAATTACTATTTTATTCTCTGGTACATTCCTGTCAGCTACCATACAACCTTAAACATCATATGTGATGCATAGCACATTTTTGAATAAATTTGACAAATCACTGAATTGCTACTACATGACATTGCTCTTACATAAGTATTAAAACTATATTTTCTTTTCTATAGCAATTTGTTACTTAATTATAAGTGAAGTTATGATATTGGGATCATGATTGTGCAATATACATTAGAAACAAATGGGAAATATCACTATTAGGTAATGTAAGTTCTTCAGGGAAGCTGTTTGAAGGGGCTGTATTTTTGAATAATTTCTGAAGGTTCTCTGGTTCAGTATAGAACACTGTTGAAAAGAAGTCATCTCTAGCATACTGGCAGGCACAAATGTGTTTCCTCCGTGTCTGCCCTGGGGAACATTGCATCTATCAATTGGTAATAATGTACGCCAGCAAAAAAAAATTGATATCACAAACAAGCCAAGGGACATAAGCAAATGACGCAGACCCTGTTCATACGATGTATCCAGAACATTAATAGATGAGTAAACAGACTGATGCTGAGATTCATAACATTCATCAGACATACTTGGAGCTGGTGACTTGAGAATGTGATTGCACATATAGTGGGGAAAGGCGTTTGCAAACATGTCTTCTGCCCCTCAACTATTCTGAAAAGATGAGGTAACACTCCATAACAGGGTCTCCTTGCTCATAGGTAATCATTTCACTGTTATGGGAACTATGTGTAGCTCCTTTTATACTGTAAGATTTGTTATTTTAGACCAATTTCATTTTAAAATTTTCTGTACCCCACCTGCGGTGTGCAGATGGTTGTGGTTAGGTAAGCAACTCCCTACAGATGGTTCCTGGATAGATCTTTCCACTGTGTGGGAAGTGGTATGCTTTCTGTGTATTTGGGAAATAGGGTGGAGTTGGCGGTGGAAAAAGTAATTTCTCCAATTACTCTGTGAAGATGCTTTACAGGAAACTGAGAAAAGAAACCTAGAATCAGCCTTCCTTGAGCATATGAGCTGCATTTATCCTAAGGCTAAAGGGCAGACTCTCATAATACAGAAAGACTTCCCTCGGAGCCTTTATAGTTTCTCTAAACACTTTTGCATTGAAACTCTCACAATTCTGAGAGATAGTCCTGGAATGTTGCTGCCTCTATTCTGACACTCGGCGACCCTATGTACAACCGATCCAAACAGCAGTCTCTCTGCGTCTTCCTCAAAACCCTTCTTATTTTTGAAGCCATTCTTGCACCGACTATGTCAATCCATGTTGTTAAGAACTTTCCACTTTTTTTTTTTTGCTGTCTTTCTACTTTGTCAAACCTGATGCCTTTCTCCAGGGACCGGTCTCTCCTGCTAATGCACTAAAATACTCGAGAGACAGAAATCTCACCATATGAACTATATCTCTTCAAAGAAAGATGTATTTGTTCTTTTTGTAGTCCATGGTAATTTCAAAATTCTTTGCCAGCTCCGTATTAGGGGAATAGTAGAGGGGAATAGTAGAGGGTAAAAGTGAAATAAGGCTATTTATCTATTTTCCTTTTGAAAGTAGAAGCTATATGGAAGTCTTGAAGGTCAACTAAGCACACTCTAGCAAGTCAACTTGAAGGTCAACTTAGCACACTAAGCACTTTCTAACATCCTGGCCAAAGCATCCATGGTCAACTTCCCTAAGGGTACAGAGTTAATTAGATCCTTGGGCATCACATCGATATACATATATTGCCTGGAAGCCATTTAGTAACCCAAATAAAATTTTGAGGGTTTTTTTGTACTTTTCTCACAATACTTATTCTATTCTGTTTAATAAACAAATATAGACAATGACGCTATGATTCAGATTTCAAAGTCATATAAGAAACTCACAAATTCTAAATTTTATATTTATCAACAGATTGTATATGAATATTGCATGCCCTGTATGTTGTATATGGTTAATGTATGCTTCTCACTCTGAGGTTGAATGTTTCACCCACTCATAGGTGACATGGAAGATAACTCTGGTGATCTATTCCCCACCCCCCACCCCCAAATCAGGCATCAAAATCTTTTGACACTATGGCTGAAGACAGATGGATGCATAAGAGATTATGGTGAAGAAAGCTGGTGGTGCCTGGCTATCAAAAGATATAGCATCTGTGGTCTTAAAGGCTTGAAGATAAATAAGTGACTTTCTAGCTCACAAGCAACAAATCCCACATGGAAGAAGCACCCCAGCTTGTGTGATCATGAAGTATCAAGGGATCAGGGATCAGGCATCAAAGACCCAGAACAAAAAAATCATGTCAATGTGAATTGGGCTGGGCTTGGCGAGTGGAGTGGAGGCCCAAAGCCAATTTGTAGGCAATGAACATCCCCTTACTGATGGGCCATGGGGAGAAGATGGGCCAGTCAGAGTGCAGTATAGCACCGATGAAACATACAGCTTTCCTCTGGCTCTTTTTTTTTTTTTTAAGGTGGGAGGGCATCACTGCCTCTCGTGGTTGTGGGTGCTACCCAGTGCTGCTCCTGAGAGCTACCACTGGATTTGAACTGCCAAACCCACAGGCCGCAGTCCCGCACTCAACCACTTATGCCATCAGGTCTCAGCCCTCCTCTGGCTCTTAAATGCTGCCTTATACCCACTAATAAGACTCTAATTCTACCATACAAGTCTGGCTAGAAACAAAAATCTGGCTAGACCAGAGCATTCCTAGGGGTACAGATAAGAGCTGGAAACACTGGGAATTTAGGGCAGATAAATTCCTTGGGACAAATTTTGAGAGTAGCCATACTGGGAGGGGAAGGGGAAGGGAGGTGGGGAGAAGGGTGAACAGATCACAGTGATCTACATGTAACCCCCTCCCAGGGGGATGGACAATAGATAAGGGGGTAAAGGAAGACATCAAACTGTGAAAGGCAAGACATGGAGAAATAATAATAATTTCTAATATATCAAGGGTTCATGAGGGAGGAAAAGAGGGAAAGGGAGGGGAAAAATGAGGAGCTGATGCCAAGGGCTCAAATAATAAGAGAATGTTTTGAAAATGATAAAGGAAACAAATGTATAAGTGTGCTTGACACAGTAGATGGATCTATGGATTATAGTAGTTGTATGAGTTCCTAATAAGATGATTTATATTAAAAGAAAATCTTATGGGACGCAGGTCTCCTTTGAAATAAATAAGTGAGAATTGGGGCTGAGCCCCAATAGCATAGTGGTTATGTGTGGGACTGCGGCCCACTGGGACGGAGGTTCAATTCCAGCAGTGAGGCTGGGCCTCCTACTCCCACCACCGGAGAGCAGTGATGCCAAAAAAAAAAAAAAGTGAGAATTGACTAGACAGCTTTTCTTGTTTTTAATGTGCTATTTTTTTTTCTTATTTAAGAAAACTTCTTGGCATAGTGGTTAATAGCTCAGATACTAACTGAAAGCTGGATAGTTCTAATACCAAGGGAGAAAGCGGTGTATACTTCAGCAAGGATTCGCCTCTGCCATTGAATTAACTCTGACTCAAAGTGACATTGAAGTTACTCTGACTCAGAGAATTTTCAGGGCTGTAAATCTTTTTTCTTTTCCACTAGCAGTTTTATTGACACATAATTTACATACCATACAATCAAGCTTTAAGGGAGAAAATGTCCTCATGTTTTTCCATTGGAGGGGATGGTAGAAAACTAGTGATTTAAGCCTCTCCCATTGTACTTAGCACCCCATTGCCTACTCACGGTGCTCTCAGGGCTCAACCTTGCAAACCCCGCAGGGCAGGTCGACTTATAAAAGCTATTTTCTTCCTTAACACATGTGTGAGACTTTTTGCTAAAACTCCCAGCTGAAGTTGTACTCATCTGTTTCTTCCTTGACTCTAAAGGTTTCATAATGCACGCTGTTGAAAGAGTCGCTTGACAATAAGTGGCTGCAGTTTTACCCTCTGCAAAGTGTGATAAGGAGAAAAGATAGAAAGCAACACCATCAGTTTGAAGGAATATTTCATACTGATGGAGAATCTTAAAAGGGTAAAGGACTGCTAAAAAAAAAAGCAGATTTTTCTTACAAGAATCACAGCCAAAATGCTTCTTAGAAGCAACAAAGTCCAACTTGACTATCACATGTGAAAACAGAGGTGGGAGTATTGTTGCAAAATGTGTGTTTCAATTTATGTTTCCCAAATAGTTCTAAATTATATTCAAATTCCTAAGATAAATGCAACAGAGAAGAATTTAAAATGAAAATGTGAGCTTCCCAAAATAGAGGACAAATAATGTGGAAACGGGTAATAAGCCATTTATGCAAGGTTTTGAAAGCACCCAGCCCCCACACTTTGTTTGGAAAACACCTTGTCCCCATACTTTATCTCCATAGTAACAAACTCTGATAACTCCATAGTGAAAGCAAAATAACATTTTGTTAATGAATTTACAGTCTTCTTTCACTTGGGCCACAAATAGAATTTTGGGCATATTTTTTTTCGCCATAAAATGTACCTTGTATTCTAAAATAATTACTACTCCTCAAATATACTCTTTTTCTTCCTTATTTGTCTTTACTTACTTTGAGTTTCTGACTTTGGATAATTCTGTACCTCTGCCCACAAAACTTCTGAATTTTGATTTTGAATCTTAACACCACGGATTTTAGTAATCTAAATATTTTTCTGCTGTACTGTATGCTTTGCTATGCTATATGGTTATATAGATTGGAACAGTGACTACTAGAACAGCTAGTAAAAATGATAGAAACCATTCCAAAAGAGCAAAACCAAACATGGAGACTTTTGTATAGAACTTGTGGGTGTCTTAGGGACCTGACCAGATAAGAAGCCGGATGTCAAGCACTTAAATAGAAAGCAAATGTTACAAGAACGATGAAGGCAACAGATGTACACATATACTTGACAAACAATGGACTTATGTATGGATTGTGATGAGTTGTCTGAGCCCCTAGTAAAAGAATTTTTTTTTTTTTTAAAAGAAGAGTTAGATAAAGGAAAACAGGTTGGTCTGCCACCTGTGGTGTACTCTTTTCGTCATTCTTTTGGTGGTTTCTAAAGCTCTTTGTTCTGTTACCAACCCAATTTCTTGCATTCTCTTCTGTGGTCCAGTGTCTGCTCAGGAGACAAGTTCACGCTTGGTCTGGAATTTCTGTCAAATCCCTAAGGACAACATTCAGTCCAAGCAGGACGAGCCACCAGTAGATGGCAGTATACATTTTCTGTAGATTGAAAGGGCTCATTAGTGCTGCCTGAAAGGTTGAAAATTACTTCCAGAAATTTTGTGGTAAACTTCCCGAGGAACGATAATAGTTTTTCACTGTACAGAGTATCATACCTTGATGCTATTTCTTGTTTAGCACTCGTGTGAATGCTATTGAGTCAATTCCCACTCATAAAAACCCTATGTATAGCAGAACAAAGCAGAGCCAGTTCTGTACCACACTCCCAATTCTTTTTTCCTCTCTCACAATTCTTATGCTCCCATTGCTGCAGAGAGTGTGTCTATTCATTTCATCAAGGGCCTTCTGTTTCAGTGCTGTTCCACTTTACCAAACATATGATCCTTCCCCAGAGACTGGTCTCCCTGATAAGATGTCCAAAACACGTGAGATGAAGTCTTACCGTCATGGCCTCTAAGGTCCATTCTGGCTGTGGTTCTTCTAAGACAGATCTGTTTGTGCTTTTAATATTCTTCAGCAGCATCATTGTTCAAATGCATTGACTTTTCTCTGGAAAAAAGCAGCTTATTCCGTAGGAAAACAGGATGGATGCACCACGTTCCATCATTCAATGACCATTGGAGAAAGCTGGTGGCTCAGCCAAGGGAACTGATGAAGCAATGGCCGGTCTCTCCCTCCACCAGAGCTAGATGGGCACTTGCCTTCTTGTGATAGTATGGGTTGACCAGAGGGAAAAAAAAATACAGAGACACTCATATAAAACTCATCGTTTTAGATCTAAGATTAATTTTATATTAAGAAAACATCCCAACCAAGTTCAGATCAAGTCCATAAATCTCATATCATGTTCAATACCAGTCTGTACATTCCTCTTCAGATTCACACAACACATGCAATGAAGCCGAATACAGGAAGATCACATTCTTGTAGATGAAAGTCTTGTGGATCCAGTGGTGGTGGGAGCATCTCAGCACTGGCTCCTCCAGCTTCAGCGCTCTGACTGGGATCAGTGTGGCTCTATGGGGCTTGTCAGCAGGAAGATGAAGCAAAGAGTGTGTGTCCCACCTGCAGGGAGGAAGGCTGTAGTTCCCAAAATCCTTAGGAGAAGTCCACACAGAGAAGTCATTGACGATGACCTGACTGGCAGGCTAGACTGCCAATCTCACCTTCTCGCAAATTGACAGTAGACTATATGTAACAGCCACACTTCTGTTACCTGAATATAGTTGTAGAAGGCAATAGCCTTCAAATTACTTCATGCTCCCAGGTTCATTGTCCTCTCCCTTCTATGCTAAAGTGACCAGATTTTAAGCAGGACACCACTGACTGGGCGAAGGGGGCTGTTCTTGAGTAAAAATTTGGTCTATATGAAGCAACAAAAAATTTCATAAAATGCAAAAATAACATTTTAATATATTTATTTTAATGTTAAAATGCTGCGGGACATTGTTAAATTGTTAAAAAGCTGGACATCTGGTCATATGAATTACTTGGTTTATGTGTTAATGCTTCTTTGTAAATCTTCAAGTTGTGAATTATCCCTTTGTGTGTAATCCTGGCTTGAGATTCAAGCTAAGTGACAAGAAGGTATTTTTGTGTGTCCCCAATGAAGCTCAGGACACTGGAGTGTTTATATTGCAGGGATGCCTGCAACTTAGCTTTTGGCTATCCCTTTTGTAGATAAGTTTTCTTTTTGCAGACTGTACCCTCTCAAAATTTTAAACTTGTAAGATAAGAGCTGATCTTTGCATTATCTTACAGGTCTTTATTCAATGTCCAAATTTCACACACAGATGAAGCAGTTGACATACTGTGGCTTGTGTTAGACGTATCTTAGTCCTCAAAGTATTATCCTTGCTGTACAAAACTTTTAAGAAGTCTTGCCCAATAGATTTACTTAATGCAAAGTATCTTAACTCTCTCTACTTCTGCTTCCAAGAGCATTGATCGTAGACCCAAGCAAGACGTAATCCTGGACAGCGTCCATATTTTCTCCATTTATCAGGATGTTACCTATTGGTCCAGTTGTGAAGCTTTGGTTTTCTTTACAATGAGTCACGTAATCCATACCGAAGGCTGCAATGCCCCATCTTCATCAGCAAGTGCTTCAAGCAAAGGGATGTAATTTGCATATTGTTCGTAATCCCACCTCCAATCCTGATGCCAAATTCTTCTTCATGTAATCCATCTTCTTGGATTATTTGCTCAGTATACCAATTAAGTGAGAAGGATGAGAAGACACAGCGCTAGTACATACCTTTTCTCATTGCAAACCCTTCTGTTCATATAGCTTCTTGTTGATCCACCTACAAGATCCACATGAGGACAATGAAGTATTCTGGAATTCTCATTATTTTCAAAACTATCCCTTGTTTTTAATGATCCACAGAACAGAATTCCTTAGCGTAGTTCAATGAAATAAATGTGAACATCTTTCTAGCATTCTCTACTTTGAGCCAAGATCCATTTGACATCAGCAATGGTATTCTTTGTTCCACAACTTCCTCTGAATCCAGTCTAAATGTCTGGCAATTTAATAGATATGTATTGCTACAAACATTGTTGAATGATATTCAGAAAAATTTCACTTGCCTGTGATATTAATGATATTTATTTATAAGATGAGCATTCTGTTGGGTCACATTTTTGTGAAAGATATAAAAATATGATTTCCCCTTTTCAGTTGACTAAACTGTCATCTTCCAAATTTCCCAGCAGAGGCCAGTGAGTGCTCCCAGTACTTTATTGAGTGTTGGAAACATTTTTGTTGGTATTCTATCAATTTCTGGAACCTGTTTTTGGCTACTGCTTAAAAAAAATCATATTAGTTGGGGTTCATACCACTCTTATCACAATCTATACATTATCCATTGTATGCAAGGCACATTTGTACATTTACTTCCGTCATCATTCTCAAAACATTTTCTTTCTACTAAAGCCCTTGGTATAAGCTCCTCATTTTCCCTCTCCCTCTCCATTCCTTCCTCTCTCATGAACCTTGATAATTTATAAATTATTATTGTTTTGTCATGTAGTACACTGTTCAATGTCTCCCTTCACTTACTTCACTGTTATCTGTACCCCAGGGATAAATTTATATGTAGATCCTTATAATCGGTTCCCCCTTTCTACACCACCTTCCCTTACCCTCCATGTATCCCATTCTCATCATTGGTCCTAAAGGGATCATCTGTCCTGTATTCCCCATGTATCCTATTCCTATCTGTACCAGTGTACCTCCTCTGGTCTAGCCAGATTTTTAGAGTAGAATTGGGATCATGATAGTGGTCGGTGGGGGGGTGGGGAGGTGGGGTGGCATTTAAGCACTAGAGGAAATGCATATTTCATCTTTGCTACACTGTAACTTGACTGACGCATCTCCTCCCTGAAGGGGATGAAGTATTCTTCCTACCAGATGGGCTTTGGGTCCTCAATCTGTACTGTCCCTCATTTATAATGATAAAATTTTTAGCTCTTTGATACCTGTTACTTAATCCCTCCAACACCTCTTGGTCAAACAGGCTGGTGTGCTTCTTTCATGTGGGTTTTGTTGCTTCTGAGCTAAATGGCTGCTTGTTTACTTTCAAGCCTTTAAGACCCTAGATGTTATATCTTTTGATTACCAGCCACCATCGGCTTTCTTCACCACTTTTGCGTATGCACACATTTGTCTTCACTGATCATGTTGGGAAGGTGATCATCATGGGATGCCTATTTAATAGAACAAAGTGTTCTTGCATTGAAGAAGTACTTGAGTGTAAATCCAATGTTCATCTGCTGCCTCAATACTAACCCTAGAAGTATATACACATAGATCTATTTCTCCATCATCATATATAAATATATTTACCTATGTATGTGCCCGTATTTATATCTCTATAAATGTATTTTGCCTCTCAGTACTTTCCTCTCTTTCCTTTTAGCTTCCTCTTGTCCCATTATCATGCTCAGCCTTCATTTGGGTTTCACCAATTTCTTTCTCTTACATGACTCTTGATCAGTCCCTATCAGACCTCTCACACCCACCTTGACACTGATTTTGGATCACTTTTTGTTTTGCTATCCCTGGGTTAGTCAACACCACCTCCCCTCCCCCACCTTCCCATCTCCCAAGTCTCCCCGGAACCATCAGTCCTCTTGTTTTCTCCTCCAGACTGTTCATCCAGCCTATCTTATTTTGCAAGAAGAAGCTGACAAAAGAAAACATAATATTGGAAACAGTAGCAAAAGACCCATTGTCCAGAAAAATAAATAATAATAGCAATAACAGAAGAAAAACCTGTAAATAGTTCAAAATCTGTTCATTGATTTTACCTCCTGGTTGAGTCCGATGGGCCCTGGACCACACCCTGGCCCCAAAGGATAACCTTGGCACTCCTTCAGGATCTCCATGCTCTGATCCCCCTGCTGCGTTGCTTCATGCCCTTAGTGTCTTGCCTAGGTGTGATAGGGTGAGACCAAGTGCAATCCTGATCCTGCTTCTCCAGTGGGGTCACCATAGGGCCCTGCGTCAGTGAGGGACACTGTTTCACAGTGGGGTCGCTTATATGATCTGCTCTGTGCATTTCATTGGCTGCTCTGAGCAGGGAGATCTTCCTCAAGGCTCTTTGGACCAGGATGCACTCCACTCTCTCTTCCTCCCCCTTCATTTGCTCTCGTGTGCTCTGGTCAGACATGCCCCTCTCCCGTAGCTGTTCTTAGTGAAACTTGAAATGGTTGAATTTTGGCTTGTTTGGGAGGGTGATTCTGTGCTTTCTTTCTTCTTTTGTCCCAATCTTCTTGGAATGCTTCTTGTATTGTTCACTATTTTGTGTATTGAATCTTTCAACATGGCAACTTGAGATTTGAATTTTTTCAGTGTTTTTCAGATTAGGATACGCTGAATGTTCTTTTTTGGTTTTCTAATTCAAGGTCTTTGCATTTCATGATGATATTTTACTTTGTATTCTCAAATTGTCCTTTGAAATTTACTCTTTAGGTCTTTAGCTCTTTAACTTCATCATGTGTTTCATTAGCCTTAGCTCCTCTATGCTGAAGAACAAGTGTCAAAGTCCCCTGTCATCCACTTTGATGACTTTGATGACTTTCTTTCCTGTCTTTTTAGTGGCATGTTACCTTCTTTGTGTATGATGTTCATGTATTATTCCATTGTTCATCAGATCTCCTGACATTAGTGTATAGTAAATAAAGTCTGTTCATGAATTCTTTTTTTTTTTTTAGGCATCACTGCTCTCAGGTGGTGGGAGTAGGAGGCCCAGCCTTTGCTCCTGTGGAGCTGGAATTGAACCTCCATCCCAGTGGGCCGCAGTCCCGCACACAACCACTACGCCACCGGGGCTCAGCCCCTGTTCATGAATTTTATGTAGGGTATATTCAAGGTTACATCTTCTCGTTCTTGGACTTGTTTGAATCATCTTTAACTTCAACCTCGACTTACAGATGAGAAATTGATGGTCTTTGCCACCGTTGGTCCCTGGCCACGTTTTTGCTGCTGATTTTGTGCCTCTTCACGATCTCCTTCCACAGATGTATACAATTTGATTTATGTGTATTCCACCTGGAGCTGTCACAAGTATAGTCATCTTTTGTGTTGTTGAAAAGAGGCATTTGCTATGAATAAGCCATTGATCTTGCAAAATTCTAGTATGTGATCCCCAGCTTCATTTCTATCACCAAGACAATGCTTTTCAAGTACGATTCTTTCACCTTTGTTTCTAACTTTTGCATTCCAATCTCCAATAATTACTAATGCATCTTGATTGCCTGTTTCATCCCTCTCCAACTAAAGACATTGGCAGAATTCTTCAGTTCCTTCATCACTAGTTTTTCGGTGCATTTATTTGTATAATAGTTATATTGATTGAATTTACTTGCACGTGGATAGATATTATCCTTTCATAGACAGCATTGCACTTCAAGATGGGTCCTGAAATGTCTTTTTTTGATGAGGGATGCAGCACCATTCCTCTTAATTGTGTCATTCTTTGAGCAGCAAAACATATGATTTCAGATTCGAAATGCCTAAGACCAGTTCATTTTAGCTCACTAACATCTACAATATGGATGTGTTAATTTTCATCTTCAACAGTTTCCAAACTTCTTGCACTCATACTGAGAATCAATTAATATTTGTAGCTATTTTGTCTCATTTTGAGTCATGCCTTATTAGCAAATGAAAGTCCAAAATGCTTTATATCTGTAGGCTTCCATCTAAGTTATTATGATCAACTCTATTTTGAAAAGGCAGGTTTTCCTCAGTCATGTCTGAGTGCCTTCCAACCTATGGTCTTCTCTCTCTCTCTCTCTCTCTTTTAAATTTTTTTGTAAATCATTTCATTGGGGGTTCATACAGCTCTTATCACAAGCCATACATACATCAATTATGACAAACTCATTTGTACAAATGTTGCCATTATCACCCTCAAGACATTTTCTCTCTACTTGAGACCCTGGTATCATATCATTTTCCTCCCTCCCTCAGGAAATCTGGATAATTAAAAAAATTTTATTTCCATGTTTTACACTGACTGGTGTCTCCCTTTTCACCCATCTTTCTGTTGTCTGTCCTCCTGGGTGGGGGTTATATGTCAATCATTATGATCAGGTACCCCTTTCACTCCATACCTTACCCTTACTCTCTTGTTATTGCTATTCTTATTATTGGTCCTGAGGGGTTTGTCTGTCCTGGATTCCCTATGTTGTGAACTTTTATCTCTACCAGTGTACTGCTCTTGTCTAGCCAGATTTGTCTGGTAGAATAGGGGTCATGATTGTGGAGGGAGGAACCAATAAAGAACTATAAGAAAGTTGTATGTTTCATCATTGCTACACTGCACCCTGACTGGTTCATCTCTTCCCATGATACTGTAAGGGGAGGTACAATTTTTTACATATGGGCTTTGCATCTCCATTTCATGCTCCCTGTCATTCATATTGATATGATATTTTTATTCTGGGTCTTTGATGCCTCACACCTGATTCCATCATCACCTCATGATCACACAGACTGTGTTTTTCTTTGATGTGGACATTGTTTTTTCTCAGCTAGATGGTCACTTATTTATCTCCAACCTATAAGACACCAGATGCTATATCTTTTGATATTCGGACACTGTCAACTTTCTTCACCACACTTCAGTGATCATGTCAGGACGATAAGCATCACAGAATGCTGGTATATTAGATCAAAGTGGTCTTGCACTGAGGGATTACTTGGCCCCCTACCTTAATATTTAACATATACATATATGTGTACAGATCTATTTTCCTATTGTTAAGTATAAATATATCTACAGAGGTACATGGCTGTATTTAGATCTCTATCAATTTCCTTTGCCTCTTGGTTCTTTCCTCTATTTTCTTTTATTTTCCTCTTGTCCAACTATCATGTTCAGCCTTCATTTGGGTTTCAGTAATTCCTCTCAGCTACATTGCCCTTAATCAATCTTCACCAAGAATCTTATGGGCCTCCTCACCATCAATTATAGATGACTTGTTGTTCTCTTGACCCTGGGTTTGTTGACAACCCCCTACCCTCCCCTTGTCCCCCTTTCCTGTGTCCCTCTGCAATGGTAAGTCCTGTTGTTTTCTCCTCCTAATTGTTTATCAGGTCTAGCTTATAAAAAAAAACCAACAAAAACAAGACAGAGAAGAACAGAATAACAAAAAGACAAAATAACAAAACCAATGACAAAAAAGGAAAAAAGAGCTATAAATAATTTGTCTGTTGACTTTTAAGAGTGCTTTCCAGTTGAGTCTGATGGCATGCTGTACCTTAGCCCCAAAGTCTATTTTTAGTATTCCCCAGGCACTGCATTTCTTTGTGCCTCTTGCTGCTCTGCTGCATGCTCTTGGTGTAGTGGTTCTCAACCTTCCTCATGCCAGGTGCGACCCTTTAATATAGTTCCATTATGTTGTAGTGACTTTGAACTATAAAATTATTTTCACCACTACTTCATAACTGTAATTTTGTTACTGTTGTGAATTACCATGTAAGTATCTGATATGCGGGATGTATATTCATTGTTACAAATTGAACAGAAGGCACAAAGGCAATATGTAATAATCTATATGAAATATTTATTTCTAATTACAACAAATGAAATTTTATCTTGAAACATGGTGTAACATGCCTAATAGCCTTTAGCTGGGCACTCTTATGTGGGCTTATCTGCATGTGGGCAGACCTGCCTGGAAAAGAATAGAAGGTCAATGTCTGGGTTCCTAAGATCATCGGATATATGTGTTTCCCAATGGTCTTTGACTACCTCTGTGAAAAGGTTGTTTGAGCCCCACGCAGGAATTTTGCATTTGGGTCATGGTGGGCCAGGATGTGTTCTACTCTCTCTCTTTCCCTCTTTGTTTGCTCTTGTGTTCTCTCATCAGACATGTCCCTCTAATTAGTTGAAGTTTCATTGCTGTCCTCTGAAGTACATTCTTCTGGGGGAGAGGTGTCATGTGGGGGGTGTCCCTGTAGTTGATGTCTGGCACTATCTCTTTCAATGTTGCACTTATATTTTTTAGAATTTTCAGTAACTCACAATGTTTTGATGGTACCCAATGTGTCAGTGGATAATTCAACTGAAGTGGAGAGTTTACTCATTATTTGTAGTATGTTCTTTGTCTGGAAGCTCTGCTGAAACTTGTTCACCTTGAGTGATCCTGCTATATTTGATATACCAGAGATATAGTTTTCAGCATCTCACAGCAACACATAAGCCACCACAGTACAAAAAACTGACAGGTGGTTATCAGACACATTCCTCAGCCATTTATTTTAGTCTCATTAAGGAAACTTCGTGACTCTTCCTTTTAAGAATAATGTTCTTTTAATTTCAAAACTACCACTACTAATAGAATTGACCCTGATAAGGATTTACTATAAAATAATTAGCCAAAGAATGTACAATGCTTACCATTGACGACCATTATTATTGTCACTGTTGCCAAAGCCATTCCTGTTATTGTTTTAGTCATTATTACTTTGTCTTGACCTGGATTCAAGCAACTGCTTTGGCAAAAAAATAATTAAAACCATGAGCTAACTAAATTTGAAAAGTGTTTATTAACTCAAGAAGTTAATGAAGTTGAACCACTTCTAAATGTAAACATGAATATGTGTTTTAAAGTCAAGGAACAAATGTGAAAAATTAGTGATCTTGTTTAGTTTTATTTTCTATATATTTTTTCATTTTTTCCTCTATTCTATTTTATTTAATTTTTAAGGATGTCTTGAATATATCTAATGTGCTTTTAGATTATTTTCTTATTTATTGTATTAAAAGTTTTTCCTAAAATAAAGCATTATTGATGGTTTAGATTGTTATTTAAAGTGAGAAACTACAGGAAAGCAACTCTATGTATCAATATTTGTTGATCAGGCCTATGTTCCTAGCTAATGTTCATCTTATCAGTGTTCTTAAATAATGAATAGACTACTTAAGCAGGATATGAATTATTAAATACCTGTAATTTCCTCCACTTATGTAAAAGTGGAAGCAAAAAACAATTTTGTAAAAATTATGGCAGCAATTATAGTGTTGCTCTAGAAAATGCATGTATCTGATGTTCCCACATGGACCCGTGACATATGGGGGTAAAATTGTGACATAGTTCACCTATTTTTGTTAGTAATATTAACATTTTACATAAAAAGCATGCTTTATTTCAGAATACCATTTCTATGGCATTTATGAGAGTAAGTAAAAGAATGTTGTATGATTTCTGCTCGTACATATTCAGATTTCTTCCAAATAAAATCTGCTTAAACATACTTCGGTGGTCAGTGGATGGCCATAAGCACATTCTCCTAGTAATACATCTGTCTTAGTTTAAGTAAGAAACCTTGTGAATTCTGCTTGATAAGCAGTGGAACGCCAATCACAGGTCAGTCGTTCAAACACACCAGAAGTTACACAAGAGAAAGTTGAGGCGATCTACTTCCATATGGATATTGAAAATCAGAAACCATATATTTTTAATATATCAGAATCACTTGATAGCAATGAGTAGTCTCCTTAAGATAACTTCAAAGATCCAATTAAAACCATTGCTGCTGAAGGAATTTTCAGGCCCAGTTAAATCCAAGGCAAAGCTGTCACTTCAGAGAAATATGGTGACTCTTTTTAGGAAATCCCAATGGTGTAATCTCAATCAATTGTTTTCATAGGAAAGAAGATGATCATTCAGCATAGGAAGAAGAATTGAATAATTTTATATGGAAAACAGCCTATCCACCATAAGGTTCTCAGAATTCTAAAGAATCCTACAAAATGAGATTTTGATATGGCATAAGTTGAAAACTGTAGAATTCCTAAGGAAGTAATTAAGGAGATAGAAACACCACTTTCAAAACTATATAGATTTTAGATTAATAATGATATGTCTAGAAACAATAGTTTCATATTTGCTATGCTATTATAATGAAAGTGTCTCTATTTTATAGTAATATTGTTATATTTACTCAGAAATATTGGTGACTGAGCAAAGATGTGATTCAATCTTAATATTAGTCTCAACAATTTAGTGAACATAATTAGCTAAGGAGTATCACTACTTCTAATATGACTATGCAGAGACCTTCTACTATATGAAACATAAACAGTGAATAGTATTGAGAAGAATGGGAGTTCTTAAGCATTCCATTGTGTTCATGCAGAACTTGTACATGGACCAAGAGGCAGTCATAGGAACTGAAAGGAAATATTCTGTGGTTTAAAGTCAGGAAAGTTGTAAATCAGAGTTGTGTGCTTTTAACTATAGTTATTTAATTGGTATGCCAAGTAAATAATCTATACACCATAATTGAATATAGGCTTATTAAGAAGTTTTAATATGAAGACTATACAACTGTGCTTTTGAAAAGCAAGGAAGACTTGAACCATTTGGTGATGTAGGCCAAGGACTTCAGCATTCAGTAGGGATTACAACACTCTGAAGAACCCAAATCCTCAAAACCAAACCAGTAGATAACATCATAGTAAGTGGAGAAAAAGTTGCTTGAAGTCATCAACAATGTTATCTTGCTTGGATTCATGAGCAATGTGCAGGGAACAAGCAGTCAAGAAATCAAATGCTGAATTTCAATGCATAAATCTGCTACAAAGGAGTGCTTTAGTGTTGAAGATAAATGTGGTCACTTTGAAGACTAAGGTGTATAGCACCCAAGCTATGATATTTCGGGGCGGGGGCATCACTGCCCTTTGGTGGTCGTGGGAACTACTCAGCGCTACTCCTGAGAGCCGCCACTGGATTTGAACTGCCAAGCTCACGGGCTGCGGTCCTGCACTCAACCACTTATGCCACCGGGGCTCAGCCAAGCTATGATATTTTCAGTTGCCATATATGTATGAGAAAAGTGGACATTGATCTGTGAATGGGCATTTAGCTATGTCTGTGTCATTTGGCTAATGTGAATAATATTGCATCAAATATGGAGGTAGAAGTCTGCTTTTGTATTTAATTTTAAATCCTTCAGGCATATACAAAGGGATGGAATGTCAAGGTCATATAATAATTCTAGATTTAGGTTTTAAAGGAACCATCATGTTGTTTTTGACATGGCTATACCATTTTACATTCCGACTAGCAATGAAAAAGTGTTTCAATTTCCCCAAATTCTCCTCAACATCTTTTTTTTTTCCTTAAAAAATATTAGCCATCCTAATCCACTGGTTAGGATCCCTAATGGCATAGTGTTTATCGTTGGACTCGTAACAACAAAATCTGAAGTTCAAAACCACCAGCCACTCTTTGGAAGAAAGAGGTTTCTACTCCTGCAATGAACGACAGTCTCAGAAACCCACAGGTGAAGTGCTCCTCCATTCTATAAGGTTTCCACTACTTCAATTCGATTTGATGGTAGTGAGTTCATTTTGTTTTATCCCACTGTCTCCGAGTGAATTCAGACTTATATAGTGAGTTGATAGAACAAAAAAGGACTGCTCTGTAATGTTTCTGAGATTGTAAGTCTTTCTGATAGTATACAATCTCATCTTTCTCCCACACTGTGGCTGGTTCAATTGAATAGGCTACCATGCAGCGGATGGCTTATTCTGCTGTACCGATGGGGTACCTCTTAGCTATTCTGGCAGGAGTAATATAGTGCAAAGAGGTTTTGGTTTGCTTATCTCTGACAAACCAATGACACTGAGTACCTTTTCTCTTAGCCTTTGGTGAAATGCTTATTCAAATATTTTTTCCCATTTTATGGTGGTTTATTTTTATTTGTCTTTTTGTTAAGTTGCTCATTCACTAAGATAAAATTATGTCAATAGGACTAAGTTTTGTCACAATAAGCAAAGAAAGCATAAAATAGCAAGTATTTGGTAATGTTCAGTTTCCAATTATTGGGGAGCATGAAATCTAGGTATGTGAACAAAAGTCCAAAAGTCCAAGTATTGTTTTCTTTATTTTTTTGCACCCCCCCTCCATGAGTTCTCTGTTAGGTTACAGGAATGCAATTGATTTCTGCTTGCTAACCCTGTCCTGCTTTATTACTGAATCTTATGGTTGTTTCCAACACTCGTTTTTGTTTTTGTTTTTTGGAATTTTGTACAAGTCTTTGGAAAGGTTTTCAGACTTTCTCCATTGAGTGAGGCACTGGCCATTGTTTCTCATATATGGTCTTTATTGCACTGAGAAATACCCCCTGCATTCCTATTTTATAGTGTCTTTATCAGGAAAACGATTTTATAGTGTATGATATTGTGAAATGCATTTACATCTATTTATATGATCATGATTCTTAGTTTTTGTCTTGCTTACATTATGGATTACCTTTCCCCCTAATGTTTACTCCATCATTGTGTACCTGGTATGAATTCCACTTGATCACTGTGTGTTATTTTTTGATATATTGTTGGTTTCTATTGGCCTGGGCTTAGTTAAGACATTTTGCGTTGATATTCATAAGGTATATTGTTCTATAGTTTTCCATCCCTGTACTGTTTTTGCCTATTTGGGGTATCAGGCCTATACTTGTTTTATAAAATGGATTTTTGGTCTTTTTCTAAATCGGAAAGAGTCTTTGAAGAATTGGAGGCACCTCTTTTTTGAAGACTTGGAAACATTTCCCTGGGA
Source organism: Nesogale talazaci (assembly GCA_004026705.1). NCBI lineage: Eukaryota > Metazoa > Chordata > Mammalia > Afrosoricida > Tenrecidae > Nesogale > Nesogale talazaci. The sequence continues at coordinate 26,678 of PVJH01006829.1, forward strand.
ATCCATCCAGTCCTGGACTTTCTTGTTTGGAGGTTGCTTTTAATGATGTGCTCTACTTCTTAATTTGTGGATGTTTTCTATGCAAATCTGAGTTAATTAGTGTAGATGATGTATTTTTAGAAATTCATCCATCTCATCTAGATTTCCAAACTTTTTGGAGTACAGTTCTTCATAATAATGTGCTCTTATTCTTTATATTTAATATTAGTTCTGTTGGGTTGTTACCCTTTTAATCTATAATTCTAGATATTTTCATCATGAGTCTGGGTAGACTAGAGGAACAAATTCAAGGACACACATATGAAATAAGGAATGGGTTTATATACAAGAGGAACAGGACATTGAGAAAACATCCCAGCCCAGTCCAGCTCAAAGTCACAAGTCCGATATTAACCCATATGCCTGAAATCAGTCCATAAAGTCTCCTTCTGACTCACGAAGTCACAGGTCAGTGGGTACAGTGTCCTAGCACCGAAAGGGGCCTCCCTATGGCTCCTCACTTCCAGAGCTCAGGGTCCATCAACAGCATCCTGTGGTGGCAGAAGCAACTCATCACTGGCAGAGGCTTCCATGTGGCGGCCCCATCCTCAGAGGTCTGGCTCCATCAGGGCAAAGCCCTGTGGTCTCTCCACCGGCTACTCCAGCCTCCCAGACACAGCCATTCTGTGTTGCCTGTGGTTAATCATCTCTGAAACTAACTCCCAACAACTGGGGAAGATAGCTTCTCATCTTCACAAGGGAAATAGCGCAAGATTTCCCAGGAGTCTCAGGTGAAAGCCATGCCCACATAGAGGCTGCATTGGCTACTCAATGGCTATCTCCAGATTAACAGGCTAGACTCCACCCTTACATTTCAATCATAAAATTAACATAATCACATGACTGCCACACATCATATCTCTGTTTTCCCCATTACGTTTTTCAGTGATTTGTCAATTTTTTCAATTCTTTCTAAAAAATAGCTTTTTGTTTTGTTAAGTTCATTGTTTCTCTGTTTTTCAGTTAATTAATTTCTGCTCTAATCATTATGATTTCTTTTCTTCTCTTGGTTGTGGATATATTTTTGTTGCTCTTATTCTAGTTTTAGAAGATGCAGGAAAAAAAGAAGATGCAGGTTTAAGGCATTGATTTTTTTGTTATCTCTTCTTTTAATTTTCTTCTTATCTCTTCTTTTTTTCAGATGTAAGTTGATTACTATAAATTGTCTTCAATTATCTGCTTTTTCTATGTCCCCCAAATTTTGGTACATTGGTTTTCATTATCATTTGTTTTAAGGAATTCTTTCTTTAAAAAAATCCATCTCTCAACTATTATTCAGTCATTTTGAAAGTAATATGTTGTTCAGTTTCCATGTCGTTGATATTTTGCGCATGTCTCTTATTGCTGATTTCTAGTTTTATAGTATTGTCAACTGAGTACATAGGTGTAGATTCTCCAAGTTTTAAAATTTATTAAGCTTTGCTGTATGGTCTTAGAGAGGCCCTCCTGCATAGGGATCATCCATTCAACTATTAACTACAAGTTCAGCCATTCTCTGCAGGAGAAAGTTGTGGCACCCCACTCCTATAAAGAATGATAACCCTGGAACCCACAGGACAGGTGATACCTTGTCCTTGGTTACTGTGCATCAGGATAATGCCATTGCGGTGAGGTTTTGAGTGTGTGGTCTAATATGTGTTATCTTATTTTATTGTTGAGTGGAGTGCCTTATGTAATTTAGGGCATGTGGGGGATCAGGAAATTGAGGCTCTCAAGCCATATTCGGCTCTTTCAGTTTGTTCATGTGGCTCTGAAGTAAAAATTTTAAAAATTTAAGGATACTATTCAGATAATGGTGATTTCATTTCTTTGCTAAAATATATTTATGGATCTCAAAGAATATTTAAATTGTTGTGCAGTATAGCGTTAACTCTTCTGCTTCAATAGCTTGTTGACCCCTGATCTAGAGGCCAACTTGATTGATAGTGTTGTCCAGTTCTTCAGTTACTTTATTGAGTTTCTTTCCTGGTGATGTGTCTTTCTTTGATGTAGTAAAGTCTCCTACTATTAGTGGGGTGTTGTCTCCCTCTCTTCAGTTCTGTGACAGTTTGTCTAATACATTTCTAGGACCTTACATTGGGGGTATATATGTATTTAATATAGTTATGTCTTCCCATCGTATTGTTCCTTGATCATCATATATTGTCTTTTAATTGTCTTTTCCATAATGATTTTTGTCTTGAAGCCTATTTTATCAGTGATTAATAATTCCCCCCTCCTCTTCTTTCTCCTCCATTTTCTGGCTATGGTAAATTTTTGTTCCTTCTTTGATATTTAGTTTCTTTTGTCTTTGTATTGAGGAAATGTCATTTTTAGGCAGCATCTTTTTGAGTGTTGTTTTCAAATACAGTGGGCTACTTTCTATCTCTTGGATAGTGCCTTTAGTCCAGTGCCCTTGAGTGTCACTATTATTAATATGTATGGGTTTGTTGCTGTCACTTGCTTTTATATTGATTTTGTGGTTTTAGTGCTTTTTTGTTCTCCCTCGATTTCTTTGTTGTTTTAAGTACTGCTTGATTTCTTGATGTAATCAACTTGTATGTTGCTCTCGTTTGTCTATTGTAAATTATTTGCCCAACATATTCTCAGTAGTATTTTGTTGTAATCATGTATAAATTCCTTTATTTATTTTTTTGTTCAGGTACTGTCCTTAGTTTACCTCTCTATCTGAGAGAGTGTTTCTCTGGATATAGGATTCTTGGACTACAGGGGCTTGGAGTTTTTTTCCCTTTGGAATTTTATAGTCATTCCATTTTTGTTTTGTTTGCAAATTTTTTATTATTAAGTTCATACTTATAATTAGTTACTTTTGTGACTACTCTTTTTTGTTATCTGATCTAAGGACTCTCTTTCTCCTTGATATTGGAGAGCTTGATAGGCCATAATATTCTTCTTTTGGAATTCATCTTATTTGGAGCTCTCTCAGCTTCTTGTATAGTTATTTTCTACTACTGGTCAAGTCCTCTTTCATGGTTTTTGTAATATATTATCTGTAGCCTTTTTTCTTTCTTCTCGCTTTGAAATGTCAATTGGATGCATGTTGTGTCTCTTAATGTTTCCCATATCATTTCTAGGCTTTCTTTAAATTTCTTTGTTTTTTTGTGTATTGTTTCTCTCATTGGTTGTATCCAAAAGAATTGTCTTCAAACTCACAAATTCATTTTTTCCTTTTTCTGATTCTATTATTTGGCTCCTTTAACACATTGTCTAATTCTGCTTCTTGTTCTCTTTGTGGGTATTCATATGGTGAAAGTTTTCTAGATTTTCAGTTGTTTCCTCTAGCCATTGAAAAGTCAGAGCAATAAGCATTCTCAGTAACAGAATTCTCTTTCTGGTGCTTCCTTGGTCTCTTCTTCTGAGGAAACCTCTGGGTCTGGGTGCTGCTCAGTTGGTCATGACAATTTTTCTTGATTTTCTTTTTTTTTTATGGGGTACGTCAATTGACTGATGCTTCCAAGGCATTGTGGTACAGCTTTGTGTGGGCTGCTGACTTATGGGTGGGGGCCAGAGAGAAGGAGAGACAGTTGATTTTCTCATGGTTCTGAGTTGGTCAGCTTCTTCCTTAATGACAATTATCTATGGCCTGACCATTCTTGCTGAGTTGCTGAGATATCCAAGTCCTACTTTTCCAGTATCCTTGGATGTCTGGACCTTCTTTTTTAGGTTTCTATGATGGCTAGGGCCATCTTTGTTGGGGAGCAGGGTCAGTTGGCATCCTTTTCTTGGCAATGGGGAGGTCTGGGGCCTTCTTTGTAGATACACAAGAGCAACTGTAGTCACCATCTTTTCTGAGAGACAAGAGGGTCTTTCTTGATTGGGGTGGTGAAGTCCTTCTTCCCAAGGTTGTGGGGATGCCTAGGTCATTCCTTGTCGTGAGCAGGGAAGATAGAACCCTATCTTTTTAAGGCATGGGGATGTCTGGAACTTACCTTGTAAGGGGAAAGGGGAGCTCAGAGTCTTCTGGGTTGGCTTGCGTCTTCCTTCCTGACAGTGAATGGGGACAGTGGGATCTTCTTTGTCAGGTTCTAGGAAGACCTTAGGCTTTTCTTGAAGGACTGTTGATGACTAGGACATTCCTTGCTGGTTCTATGGTACAACCATGGTTCACCTTGTCGGAATGTGGGGCTACCTGAGGCCTTCCTTCCTCCCAAGGTGGTGGGAACACCATAGAATTTTTTACTATAACTCAGGGATTTCCAGGCCTTCCTTGCCAGGATATAGGAACACTCATGGACTTCCTTGTGGGGTCATGAGTATAATCAGGGCCTTCCTTGCTGGGATTTGAGAGCACCCTTTATTGGGTTAATGAGATAACTGGGACCTTTGCCCTTCGGCAAAATCAGCTGAGCCTTTCCTTGTCATCTTGTAAAGGCAGCTGGGGACTGCTTTGCCAGTTCCTGTGTACAACTGGGATCTTTTGTGCTAGGCAGTCATGGATCTTCCATGCTTGGTTGTGGGGAGGACTTCGGGCTTCCTTTCTGAGGGGCAGCAATGCCCAGAAACCTTGCTGACTGGTGGAGATAGCAGGAGAATATCTTACATGTGGGCTGGGATGGTCAGGATCTTCCATGGTGTGTTTCTGGCATGACTGGAACATTCCTTCTCTATTCTATGGAGTTCTTTAAATCGAAATATTCTGTAATGATAGTTGGGCATACACAGAATAAATGCCTCAGAATAATCTCTAAAATGTTAATCAACTATATCTCTGAAGTCTTCTTAAAGCAAACAATTGTTTAGTTCAACTCGTCTGTGTTGAGTACCATGCTCTTTCACTCTATATCTATGTTCAGGATCAAACTGACAGCGGCAACTAAAAAGAGGAGGTAGAAGTGATTTTATGTTAATGAGGAAAAATATCTCAGAAAGTGTGAGTGAGAATTGCCCCACAAAATTAAGAACATAGACAAAGTTCCTGAATTGTGCGAGGTAAACGTGATAACCACTATACTATGAAAATTGAATCAAAGTTACTGAATTGTATATGTAGAAGCTGTTGAATTTATTTATGCTTTTCCCTGTATATTCTCAATAACACAAAACAAATAAAAGTTTTAAATGTCACATGAATATGTTATTCTAGGTCTTCCTAGATAGCTGCAACTACATAGGATAGCTCTTATTGTGCCTTAATCGGATTGCGAATGAAACAATGTTCTAATTGAATTGCTTATCATAGCACATGAATCATTGGTCTACTTAACAGTCATACATTTTTCACAATATTTTGAATTATGATGGCATAACATTTCCTGCATTCTTATAAATGAAGAACACAATGAGATTTTTATCATATACATTGTATTTTTCATAATTTTGTTCTTTAACTTGGGTCCCTGATGATATCTATGGGTAAGCATTGCATAGCTATCTAAAACATTGGTGGGTTGAACTCATCAGTTGCTCGATGGGAGAAAGATGAAGCAGTTACTTTCCACAAAAGGTTATAGTCTCAAAAAAAATAGCCTATTCAGAATTTCCATTCTGGGAAATTTCCCCTCTAGGATCAGTATGAAGCAAAATCAACTCACTGAAAGCGAGTTTGAATTTTTAAAAATTTGCTTTTAATTTACTTGTCCTTGAACTATAAATGAATGCAATAGTGCATTAATATTATTTTATCATTGAATTTTCAAGATAGTTCATGCAGTTGCACACCACTGTTTAAAGAGCTTTTGGGGTGGAGGCTTTGATTTGAAATTTATTCTTTTACTTACTCAACAAATGCCTATTGAATATATAGCTTGTACTAGGTATACACTTCTGATGGTGGGGAAAAGATACTCAGAAAGCATACAATTCAGTTATGAAAGCTGCATCAAAGTCCATTTATGACAGCTTCATATTTCTGTGCTCATTCTACATGTTTTCCATTCACTTCAGAGATATCTCTGTTCTTCAGTGTGAGGCTGATACTTATAGAGATGCTTTTGAACCTTGCACTAGATCGTCCACACTTTTCTGATGCCCTATTTCATCATTGATTGCTAATACTCTTTCCCTAAGTACCAGCTATAAAATATGATCAGAACCTTCCTATTTCCAAACCTGTATGTCTGTCCATGAATTGCTGAACTTCACAGGCTCCAAAATTTATTGATGGTAATGAAGAGATGATATAAGATCAGATAAATACAGGTCAACATAAGTTCCAAAAGGAAATATTTAAAATTTATGGAAAAGACTTTTGCTCCTATTATATGTAAGATTTAGATTTTTATTTAATAATTTTAAATACGCAATATAAGTGAACAGTGACTAGTCTCAAACTCTACATTTATCTCTCCAGACTTTTCAAAATCATGCTGTATCAAGTCTCCAGTAAACGCAATTGCACATGGCTAACTCTTCAAAAAGCCATTCTCCCCTCCAGCTCTTTCTGGTCTCAGTCATTTTCTATTGATTTCAAATATGAGACCAAGTTTACAGAATTCTTTGCTGCACAATCATGGAAATGTTAATTAAACAAAAGTGCCAATTTGTGAAGCTATCATTTTTCAAAAGATCCTTCCATCCTCCATCCATTTCTTTCTTTTAAACATATATGTATATTTTTTTGTATTTTTTAAAATCATTTGATTGGGGGCTCATACAACTCATCACAATCCACAAATGCATCCATGTGTCAAACATTTTTGTACACTTGTTCTCAAAAACTTGCTTTCTTTTTTCTTTTTTGGCATCACTGCCCTCAACCCTTGCTTTGTATGTGAGCCCCTGATATCCACTCGCTGTTCCCGCCGTACTCCCGGCTCCCCACTCCTCCATGAGCCCTTGATAATTTAAAAATTATTACTATTTCATCACGTCTTACCCCATCCGATGTCTCCCCTCACCCGTCTCTCCGCTGTCCATTCCCCAGGGAGGAGACCACCTGCAGAGTCTTGCATTCTGTTTTCCCTTTCTACCCCACCTTCCCTCCGCCCTCCTGGTATTGTACTTCTCACCACTGACCGTAAGGGCTGCATCTGTCCTGGATTCCTGGTGTTTCCAGTTCCTGTCTGTGCCAGTGTACATCCTCTGGTCTAGCCGGATTTGTAAGGTAGAATGGGGATCACGATAGTGGGTCGGTGGGGGGAGCATTTAAGAGAGGATCATTGCTACACTCTGACTGACTTCTCCTCTGGCCCCGAGAGCCTTCTGTGAGGGAATGTCTAGTTGCCTACAGATCCTTGCACAGGAGCCATTCTTTATAGTGGATGGCTTGTTTTAAGAAACCCTGCCTGTCAGCACATGGTGAGACATTGCTCATGTGTGCTTTTCCAATGGAACAGTTTACCTTCTCGGTCTCAGATGTCTACAAAATAACGGGTGACTGGATTTGAAATGCAAGATCGGGACTTGTCAAATCTTTTAAATATTTTTATCACGGGTTAGGTGAAGATTACAGAACAGTTAATAGATTTCAGTCAACAAGTGATGAATATTTTTTTCCAACTCATCCATTATAATTCCCTCAATGTAGCACCCCCATATTTGTGGTACTGAACTCCACAGCAGGCATACCACTACTTCGCACAGAACCCCTGGATTTATTAGCTGCTATCTGCTTACCCTTGAATCTCTTAAATAAGTCCTGCAAGTGGGTTCCCTACATTTTGTCTAATGTCTTTACTCCGGGCAAGATGGGAGTGGATTTGCGTTTAAAATGCTCTATCTGAAGAAAAAAAAAACACTCTACCTGATTGGATCAGTTGCTGCTTTCTGTGCCATTTTTATAAGCAAGAATTCTAATATCACATTTATTTCACAGGGTAGTTTTAATCCTCAGGATCTCTGATGGTGCAGGGGCTATGTGGTGGGCTGCACAGTCCACAAATCAGCCTCCCTGCGGAAGAAAGACAGGAATGTCTACTGCACCCTGATGTACCATTGCAGTCTGGAAAAATCCCATCGGGGCAGTTAGTTATACCCTATCAAATATGAGCTGGCCTCCTAAACTTGATGGCAGTGAAGTGTTTGTTTTATTTTTTATCATCACACACACACACGCTACCTCAAATATTGTGTCCTCAGACGAAATAGTCACAAGAATAATGAAATGAGTATCCCACCAATGGTGGTGAATCATTGGATGGGTATTGTTTCTACTTAACCCATTAAAGTTGTACGCATAAGGTAACAACATGAAGTTTGCAATAGCTGACATGGTTTTAATTTCTCACAGAAAACAGACAAATTATAATAAAAATATTCCATGGTAAATGGTCTCTCTTGCTTGAAAAACTGTCTGAGCAGAGCAGAAATGGAAACCTCTTTCATGCACTTCCATTTACTTTGTACTTTAGTAAAGGGCTCAATATATATGGTTTTATACTCTAGGAGCTCTGTGCTCACCCTGTGAAGCATAGTATAGATTTTCCCACCTGACCCTCTATGGACGGGGAAGCCAGAAATATTTTTGCCCTTCTGAAATTTTATTTCTTCAGTCCCCTGTTTATTTAGACACCTTGTTAGGCTTAGTGGGTGTTGTATATGCAGTGGATCGTTATAAAGCCTGATACTGTAGGCTGGTGGGAAAAATTGTAGTCCTTTCGATGATCCAAAAGACTGCTTCCTTTAAGTAACACAAGTTTACTTATTGAAGCACCTTCAATAGCCATTGGAAATTGCATATTTGTTTGGCAGATTCTTTTAATTCTGTTCTGTTCATTGAAATCTTATTAAGATATAACTCAACCTTGATAAATTATGTTTTATATTATATTTCACATTGTTTATAAATTTCATTTTATTGATATTGAGAACATCCTTTCTCTCTCTCTGGTACATGCATATTAATATTTTATCAGCAAGTTCTAAAATTCTCAAGCACTCTACCTACATCTTCATAGGGAAAATTTCAATATTATATTTATTTCACAAACTCATTTCAATCTATTTTCATTATTGTCACGACTTGAATTGTATCTCCTCAAAGTATGTGTCAACTTGATGGAGCCATGATTCTCAGTGGCTTGTTTGTTGTGTAAAGGTGTTGTTTAGCATGCATGTAATGATAAGGTCACCACATTCATGTGGTCTTATTTGATCAGCTGAGCAGTTGTTAGGATTAAGAGTGCAATGTACTCTAAAGTCACTCAAATCACAACTCTGATCTGATAGAAGGGGGGGTTTCTTTAAGGTGTGGCCTGGATTGCCTTTTATTCTAGAAGATGTAAAATAAAAAAATAACATAGGAAGAGGAACTACAGGGCTACCACGAAATAAGAGCTGAGAGAGACACATATCTTTTAGACACAGAGTCCCTGAGATCCAAGCTCTCTCATAGACAAACAGGAGGATTGATGCCAATCCATGTGGCAATCTTCAAGAGAGATGTCCCATAGAGTCCATGTCAAGGATGTGGAACTCTGGCTTCCTAAGTTGTAAGATAATACATTTCTGTTCACCAAATCTTTCCACTTTCAGTATTCCTGGTATATCAGTACAAGAGAAGACATACACGACCATTATTTAGATATATCCTGTGTAATTTAAATAGCAAAATTACAATTATGAGCCAATGTTAAAGAATTGACTTTGTTTTACTTTTGATTTTTTCATCATCTTTATTTACTAAAAAATAGAAATCAATTTATTACCAAAGCACACAAATAAATATTTTAGTTACTCCATAAGTAAAAATCGATCTGACAACAAAAGATTTAGTAACTTTTTGGGTTTGTTTTTAGAAGTTTTAGAGTTTAGTGGAAATTATTTATTTCAGCTTTTCTGAGAGACTGATTATATTATCTAACATATATAACATAGAATTATATATGAGAAAAAGAGATTAACTATAGGAATAAGAACATAGATTAATGTCATTTAATTTGTTGGTAAAATTTCCTTCTTAAATGTGAGGCTGCTAAGAGTAAAATCCTGTTCCAGAAGGTTATATTTTAAAGTAACAGTTCTATTTATCTGTTCTCTGTGCTTTTCCCACTAGCATTTGAAGAATCTCCCAGAAAACACTGAAAAACTGCAAGAAACAAATGCTTACCTGGATTTTTTTTTAAATCAGATTGGTGATCAATATCTTGTAATGGGCTATAGAGAAATGCATTAGAAGTGCATAATGTCAACATAGTAGTGTCATAGCTATTGTGCTCACTTGCAGCTTCACACAGTGTAATTAGTAGTGTCACTGTTAGGGGAATAAAATAACAATGTGTGGTAGAGGTCAGATGGAGTGCGCTGCTGGACAAGAGAGATCCATGGCCTCGGTGGACTGTGCTCATTTGCCTTATTGTATCAGCATCCCGTATATCTGTCCATTAGTGTCCACAGTCCCAATCGCCAGAAGTAATTATAACGTATAACTTTCTAAAAGTCCAGTCAATAAAGCAGGAACACTGATGATCTCCTCAACATGGAAAAAGAAAACAATTGTTTAGGTAGGAGGTTAGGTGGATATGAGAGCATCCTTTCTCTCTCTCTGGCACATGCACATGGATAGACTCACATGTATATGCACATGCACACATACTGGCTTTATTCTTTCCACAGGAACAGCCAGCAATGCTGCCTTTTAGGATTTTAGTTAACAGAGACATGAGACAACAGGACGACACATGTGTCACATGAGAAACACTATGCATTACTTTATTCACCTTTGTTCTTTCTGATGAATCCTGTTTCTCTCTTCTCCTCCTGGAAGTGATCATTGGCTGTTGCACCCCAAAGTACTTCTCTGGCCCCAGTGGTCTGTGCCAGGAAGGCTGAGGAGACATCTAGAGTTTGAGGTTAGACTCAGTGATCTGGGCTTGCAGGCTGTGGGTTGGGGAGTGCTGCCGAAGTTTGAACACATGAGAGGTGACAGATCCCGATTTCTTCATGAGATCCCTGGAGCAAGCTCACATCCTTTCATCTGATGACCCAAGATTTTCAAGCGAAGACATTTCATGATCCAGCTTCTCTGAGAGACTGAAGATCCTATTTGTCAACAGTGCACATCATCCACATGCACTTTAGTCATGCAGTCACAATATCCAGACTACATGTCCTTCTCCAATTTCCTGCCGGATTCTTCACTTTCTTTTTTCTGCATTCTAAGAATCCTCCAGAAAGTCAGTGCTGATTTCCCCTGACTTCCAAAACATTTCCTGATTAGTGTTGACAGAGTTGAGCATGTGTTCGGGTGATCAGTCTCTATCTTGTTACATGTTACACTTATTAGCATATTGATTAATTGATATATATATATATATACACATATAATATCTGGATTTTTCTATTGCTGTTTAAACTCATTAGAAAACTATGGGGCCAGGAGATAGAAGAATAGTCCAAATTCTTTCCATAAATAAGACGTGCTTGTTTAGATTAAATGTGATTTTCAAGAACCTATTTTTTAAGGCATGATGTTCAGACTCTAGAGGCAATGCTCTAGATGAGAACCTCTAGTACATGGCAGCAGAATGATAGGATTCCATATTAATTTTCGTTATTAGGTGCCATGGTGTCATTTGTGGCTCATCCAGATGCTATGTAAAAGAAGTTCTCCATTATCCCCCCAAGCTTTCTTTATAGCTCCTGGGTCAATCGTTCTCGCTGAAGGTCTACCTCTTCTTATTGCTGTCCCTCTACTTTAGCAAGCATGATGTCCTTCGTCGGGACTGGTCCCTCCTGATAAAGCTGTCCAAAACACATGAGTAAAAGTCTCACCATTCTTTCTTCAAAGGAGCATTCTGGCAGTACTTTCTCCCAATAGATTTGCTTGTTCTCTGGACAGCCCAGAGTATTTTCAACATTCTTCACCTGTACCATAGGCATAAGTAATATTCTTCACCTGCACCAATTCGAATGCTTTGATTCTCCTTTGGTCTTACTTGACAACTTCAACTTTTTCTCCACTTATCATGATGTTACCTACTGGTCCATTTTGTGGATTTTCATTTCCTTTATATCTAATTGTAATCCATACTGAAGGCAGCATTGTTGGGATACATTGAGTACCCCTTTTCTGGGTGTAGCCAGCTTCTCAAAACGAACAGTGGTGTAGTGACAGTGCTGAGACCAATGGGCAGGAAAAGAGAGAATAGCAGGTCTGTTGAGCAGTTAAATCCAGGATACACTGGGACATGTTCCCAGCAGGTCTGTACCACCCAAAGTGCGAGGGTGGTCAGACACTCTCCAGAGCTGGCAGACCTTTCTTTCTTGTATTACTGGCAGGGAGCTCAGGACTGCGTTTTCTTTCTTTCTTTCTTGGTTTCTAAGCCATTTGTCCCTAGTTTCCTGGGACTCAAGTGGTGGTGACTGGTTGCCTGGGGCACAACTACGTCCTCACTTGGCAAGGTCCTGGGTGCTCAGGCTCATGGCCTCCCTGTTTTGGGTGACTTATCAGTCAGACCAGTAAGATAGCTTTCTCTGTCCTTGTCACAAATCCTGATTTTTATCAGCAAGTACTTCAAATTCTCCACACTTTCAGTAAAGGAGATTGTCAGCTGCAAATCACAGGCTGGTAATAAACTTTGTTCTGATCCTGATGATGAATTCTTTTTCATTTAAGTCAGGTTCCTCTGATTATTTGCTTAGCAGGTATATTGTATTGAATAAGACAGCAAAAGGATATAACATTGACGCACATCTTTCCTGGTTTTAAGCCAAACAGTATTCCTTTGTTCAGATGGCAAAATTGCCTCTTGATCCACATACAGGTTCAGCATGAGCAGAATGGAGTGTTCTGGAATTTCCACTCTTCTCATGGTTGTCTGTAGTTTTTGTGGTCCACTTAGTTGAATGATTTTTGTATTGCTAATAAATCACAAGTAAACATCTTTCTGGCATTCATTGCTTTCAGCTAAAACCCATCTGACATCGGCAATGATATTGCCTGCATGGTCAGTAGAGTATATTTACCAAATATCTCCCTGTGGTTACTTAGGCTTCAGAGGGTGAAGCCAGTGAGGCCTTACCCTGTCTAATTGACTCTTTGCCATGAAAAAATTGTGCATTCTCAATTTATTCATCTAAGTTTAAGTCAGTGTAGGTATTTGGAAAGATAAAAGCTTCAAGAACCAATTCATTTCCTTTTTCCTTTATTATTCTCTTGGTTAGTTTACCAGGAGGTGACTTAGTTTTGAGCTTCTCCTGTGGGTGTTCTTGTCCTATTTGACTGAAAGAATTTAGAGGAGGAGCAACCTTTAGACCAAAGTCAGTGAAAACATATGAACAGAAAGAGTAGGTAAGTTTATTGAGAAAGTACTTTGGTATGGAACACCAGAGAATTCCCAGCTAATAAAGGAGCATTGAAAAATGAAGTCAGTTTTTGTTCTGCTAATTGCATACCTGACATCATTGGCTGGCTTTTGGACTGGTCTTCTGTTTTTGACTGGCTTTCTGTACATGTATATCTACACCCCAAAATTGATGCTGTGTCCCTGTTGCTGGGACCTGGAAAACAAAAGTTAACTCAGTCACTGTGAGGGGAGTGTGAACATCCTGTCTTTCCACCTCCGCATCCTTTGACCATCTCAGTCTCTCCCATTATTAAGAAAATGTGTCCTAGCTGTCCTTTACCATTCTTTGTGCTTGGGAAGCATGGAAGAAATGGTCCCCTAGTCTCTTTTGTGCTAGAATTCCTTTCCTTGTCATCTTTTCCCCCTTTTGTTGTCACTCTTTTCTCCTTTGCCTGGTTCTATCTAGCAAATGGTAAACTATTTCCCACTCTCTCCTTAGCCCAACTCAATGTTCTTCTATCCTGCTTCTAACCTCCTGTATTCACCCAAATTATCTTTTTAGGATTTCACCTTTTCATTCTAAAACAACGTATTTCACTTCAGAATAAAATACTACCTTTTCTCTCAAGAAAATATATTCCATATATTTAATCTCATTTAATTTGCTGACATAGTGGTTACACATTGAGCTGCTAAGCAGAAAGTCAGCAGTTAGAAACCCCTAGCTCCTCTGCATGAGAAAGGTGAGGCTTCCTATTCCCATAAAGAGTTACGGTTTCAGAGACTTCATGTGTGCTTCTATCTTGTCCTGTAGGGTTATTGTAGGTTAGAATTAACTTGATGGCAGTCAGCTTGTTTTTGGAATTGTTGGGAACTATTTTTAAATAGGAAGGAATTCACCTTTATTGATTTGGTCTATGACATTTATATTTGTGCTTATTTAAAATTAATTCAAACAGAAAAATCTATTTGAAGGAATATGACATTCTTATTTAATAATGCCTTTGGGAGGTAGGGAAAATCCATTTTACTAAGCCTGACATTTGCATGTTTAAAGAATCTTTTATTAAAATAAATGTATATAAAATATATGTGGCTGAGCCCCAGTGGCATAGTGGTTGAGTACGGGACTGCGGCCCATGGGCTTGGTGGTTCAAATCCAGCAGCAGCTCTCCAGGAGCAAGGCTGGGTAGCTCCCAGAACCACCAGAGGGCAGTGATACCCCCTCAAAACAAAGCAAAAGCAGAAAAAATATATGTATAATTTTTGTGTTCTTTAACTTCAAAATACCAAGTATAAATAACCTATTGTTTTTAGTGTACTTTTCAAATGAATCAATTTATATTAAAGTTTCTCAGAGCAGCAAAAAAAGGACAAATGATAGGACAGGTTCATGAAACGTTTCTGTGAGCTGAAGGCAAGAGAGACCTCATTGTTCATGCAAAATGGGTGATGCAGGCCGCCTCCTATCGTCTATCATGAGTGAGACAGTTTAAGAAATGGCACAAAGAGAGAGCATGAGTGTTTATCGCGAAAAAGCCCTGGGAGCACGTGAATTACTCATTGGGCTGCTAACCACCACCTCAGCAGCTTGATCCTATTAGCTGCTCTGTAAGTTAAAGCAGGCATTTTCTACTCCTGTAATGATTTATCATCTCAGAAGCGCAAGTTTTACTCTGCCCATAAGGTTGTATGAATCAGAATGGACTCAATGGTGTTGGATTTTTTTTTTAATTTGTCCTTTCTTTTTGTGTATCCAGGAAAACACTATGGACTTTGCCATCAAAATCAGCTTCTTAAACAACGGGTTGAGGGATGTTTTTCTAGATTGGATTTTGTGGGAAGAGGTCTTCCGGAAGAATCCACTTTATGAAATGGAGCATCGGGTTCTCACATTGATCTCTTTTCTTGGAGGGTACCCTTGTCCCAGCTGCAGTATTGTTAGCTGAGTCCTGCCCTTCAGATGGAGCTGGGCTCATTTTAACTTCTGCAGTGACACAGCAGAGGTTGGCAAATTCATCATGAATTCTAAAAGAACTTCAAGATTGAAACAGAAAGAAGGCAAAGTACAGGAAGACACAGCAAAACACTGAGTCTCCATGACTCAGTTGCACGCCGTCCATGCTTCAGCTGCAGAATTGTTAGCAGAGGCCTGCCTTTCAGCTGGAGAGGTGCTTACTTTTAACTTCTAAAGGAAAGCACCAAAGATTTTAGTTTAGCATTAATTCTAACAAAACTGCAAGATTGAAACAAAAGAGAAGAAAAATACAGGAAGCCCAAGAAAAGTGATGGGGCGCAGACTGGGATGGGCCTCATCATGACAGGAGAGAGAGAGAGAGAGAGAGAGAGAGAGAGAAAACACAACGAAAAGAAATACTATGTGTTCTTTCCAAAATCCTCAAGACAACATAGCATCTACCTTATACTACCTTATACTGTAATGTAACCCATCACAAAACATATCCGATTGGACACCATTAATCCCTGTTGTGGTGCTATTCTGTAAGCATTCACCACCCTGCTGCTCCATGAGAGAAAGATGGGGATACCTGCTCCTACATTTACAGCCTCAGAAACTCTATAGAGGATTGTTAATAAATCAAAATAGATGCCATAGAAGTGGATTCCACCATGTTTTATGAGAATTGCACATACACAGACTCTAGACCCAGCTCAAACAATAAGCTTATAGGGCTGTGACTCTGTTCTATCCTATGATTTTCTATCATATTACGATCAGTTGCAGCATAGCACTCAAAATACGACAAAACAAAACAAGGCAACAGATGCACAAAAGTGGCTATCCCATCTGAAACTATATTGGTCGAGATGAAGTGCATTAAAATTATTGGATGACTTCCTGTTTCTTTTTCCTGTGTCCAGTTCAAATTTTGATTTGAGGCCTCCCTCAGATCCATTTTGAGATCTCTTGCACTCTGATCAGTACAAGTATTCATCATTTGCTGAAACTGTCACTAATGAAAGGGTAAGTAAGGTTCCAAGGTTGATTGTGGTGATGATTGTACAACTCTTCTTAATACGATTGAATTGTATAATGTGTTACTTTTAGTTCAATTAAACTAACTCTAAAAACTTAGAAGGTGGATTTTTTATCCTTTGAAACTGAGGCAGTAGTTCCATCCTTCAAAATGAAAACAGCGATACTAATTATAGTTTCTCTAACAGTTTCATTAATCTTCAAACTGTTCTGGTAGGGTGCTTTTCTTCCCTTAGAAGACAAAAGTATTTGCAAACAAGTGATTATACTGGTCCCTGCCTGTGAAGTTCCAGGAGACAGGCAACTTTCCCTCATTAGGTATTAACTCTGTTCATTTTTATTGCAGTGGTTTAATAGTCCAAAAATAAAACCTTCCATTTATGGTTCACTGATTTTCTGACAAGATGCCAAGACTATCAATGGGGAAAAAGCATTCTTTCCAACAACTGATGCCAACAGAATGAAACACCTACATACAACACACACACACGACTCCTGCCTCACGTTCATTCAACAGTCAACTGAAAATGAATCACAACCTTGGATGTCAGACTAGTCATATGAAATATATAGACTTAACAAATAGGTGAGCAGCTTTATGACCCGTGTTAAGTAAATGGCTTTAAATAGAAAGATAGCATTATTCATAAAAATCAATACAGTTTTCTCAATTGAAAATATTGTTTGGGAAACAATAAAATGAAGTAAAAATACAACACTGAGTGGAAGAAAACATTTGAAGAACCGTATATGATATGCAGCTTGTGTCAGGAGTTGTTATTTCTTTCAGTACTATTATGTTGTATCTCATTCATAGCGATCCTACTATGTACAACAGCATAAAACACTGCCCATTTTTGAGCCGTAGACACAATTTTCACGTCTAAGTCCCTTGTTGCAGTCTTTGTGTCAGTCCTTATCTTTGCAGGTATTCCTTTTCTCCCCTGACTCTCAATCAACTGTCAGGTCCATTTCCAGAGGACAGTCTCTTCTGATAATATGCCCTTGATCACATGGCAGATGGGGTTTCAGGATTCTCATTTCTAAGCTGCACATCTTTCAAGAGACAGTGTTCATTTTTTGTGACCATCCATGGTACTTTCAATATTCTTTCCACACCATAATTGAACGGCATCAATTCCTCTGAGACCTTCCTTAGTTGGTACATTTTTAGTAAAACAAGAACACCCATAGCAAAATACCAAATTAAAATTTTATTTTGATATATATATATATTCATTGAATTAAAATGTAAAAATACCCAATTATGCTTGCTATCATGGTTTTTATTAGCTGTCTTCAGAGTTGGTCCCACTCCCTGGTAGTGTCATGTATGATGAGATATTTTGGGTATTGATTCCTGAGTTTGCAGACAGGATTTCTTCTTGAGGTGAGGAAATTGTTGTCCTACATGAGAATGGTGATGATTTTTCACTGGTGGATCTACTAACACCCACACAGTTTACCCTTTGTTGTTGTTCTTAGGTGCCATCTAGTTGGTTTATACATACCTTATGTGCAATACTCTAATATTTCAGCATATTCATAATTTGGTGCAATGTTTGAGTCTGTTGTTCTAGCCAAGGGTCAAACCATTTACCTCTGTGTTGACCTGTAATTTAATAACCATGATGTCCTCCCAGCAGTATAATCTTCAGATAACTTGTTCAAAGTACATAAACGAAGCCTTCAGATATTAATATCTATGGAGCATTCTGGTTGTACTTCTTTCAAGACAGATTTTTTCTTTTGGAAGTCCATGATTGTTATAGTTAAGTTTTATGTTAGCTTAAATAGGCCAAGACTCTCAATAGTTGGTCAATTGAGACCTTCCTGATAATGTGATCTAATATAACGTCATCAACTTCTCAAGGGGATCTTCTGTGGGTCAAGAAGTTATTTAGGTTATAACCCTGATGATGTGTTTTTGGGCACGTGGCTAAATTTACATTTTAGTTAACACTGTGGAAAGCTTCACTTCTTGCTGGTGTGGATCCTGCTTCTGGCTCAACCACCATGGGAATGATCATTTGTCTACCATATTGCCTTCCAATCTTGGATTCATCCAGCTCTGCAGCTAAGAACCTAATTTGCTGATCTTGGATTCATCTGTCTCTGCCTTCACCAACCTGTGGTCTTCATGCTTCCTGGTCATCTTATTGCTTCTTGGTTCATTGGTACCAGCAACTACACAGATAAGGAAAAATGTCCAGCTTAACATCTGACTCACAGACTTGAACTCAACTGAAGTTAACCACCTCTACAATTATGTGAGTCACTTTCTTGATAGAAAATTCTCTTTCTTCTTCTTTTATTTTACTCCCTAACCCACACATCTTTCCCCCTTTCTTTTTTCTATATATCACAGTTGTTGCATCTCTAGAGTCCCCAGCCTAACACAATTGTATATTAAATATTCTTTGTCAATATTATAATTCAAAAGTATTATTTTCAAGCTTTCCTTATTAATTTCCCTGCTTTCATAGTTATATAGGCATATCTCAGTTCTGAAAGTGACATATTTGCTTTTATAAAACACTAAAAAGACATACTTTATTGAATATTTTCCCAGTATGATGTATTGTTTTGTTTCTTGATGGATGCTTCCATGGGTATCCTGTTAGACTGGATTGACTAGAGAACTAAACCCAGAGACACTACCATATGCACAAGAGAGAACTTTATGTCCAGAAGTAATTATATGTCAAGAAAGCATCCCAGCCCAGTGCAAATGAAGTCCATAAACTCTTCAGACTCTTGCAGCCACATGTGATGATGCAGAATGCAGGAAAATCAGAGACAGATGAGCGCTGAGTCATCAAAAGTAGAAACATGGCAGATCCCATGCAACTCTCTGGGTGGCCAGAAAGCAGGAAGCCAGGGCAGAGAGAGGGGAAAGGTCCCCAGAGAAGTACTCTTTGCCTGTGACCTAATTGACAGGTAGGGAACCAAGCCTACCTTTTTATATATCTTCAAGTTAACATAAAATTATGAAACTATAACAGGTATTAATTGTGGACCTAAGTAACATGAAATATCTTAAAATTCATTCTTTTCTCCATCTATCTTGATGGTGTCTATTAGTGCATTTGTGAGAATTCATGCTTTATTTATGTTGAAGTGTAATTCATAGTTGAAGGAAATTTGCCAGTAAATACATAAGGGCTTTTCAGTTTAAATCAGCAAGGTGTGTCATCTGCATAGTGCATGTTATTAGTGAATCTTTCTACATTCCTGATTCTGCATTTTTCATTATGTGGATCAGCTCTTTTTTAATTTACTTGCTTTCCTTATGTAATTAAAGAATTCTTCTTCATAAAGATTTCATAAGAATGGTGAAAGAATGAAACACTGATATACTCTCTTCCTGGTTTTAGACCAGGCAATATTTCTTTGTTCTATTGGGATGACTGCCTCTTGAACTATGTAAAATTTTTTTCACGAGCACAAATAGCTTCTCTGGAATTTTGATCCTTCAAAACATTACCCATAAGATGTTATGTTATTCACTGTCAAATGCCTTTGCATATTGAATCAAACACAGTCAACATCTCTATGGCATTCTCTTTCTTCAGCCACCATTCACTTGACACTGTCACTCATAACCGTTGTTCCACATTTGCTTTTAAATTGGGCTTGAATCCTATCAAACAGCCACAGCCATTCTAAACAATCACCAGCAAAACTTTATTTGTATGTGATAGTAACGATATTGTTTGTTAATCTCTACATTTTGTTTTATCACTTTTCTTTAGAATGGACACATATATAAATTTCTTCCAGTCAATTGGCCTTGTAGCTATCATTCAAATTTCTTGCCCTAGACCAGTGAATGATTTTTTTTTTTTTGGTGTTGCATCTGTTAGTTGAAACATTTCAATTAGTATTATGGAAATGTCTGGAGTGCTGTTTTTTCCGAAATGCCTTCAGTACATCTTAAGTTTCATCCTTCAATTTTTCATTCTGTGATTATATGTAGGTGTCAAGGATAGTGGAGGCTATGACAGCAGGGACATGCCTATAGTGGACATGTTTTAGTGGAGCTTCCAAAAAAGGCAAATTAGGAAGGAAAGTGTGGAGATCTGCTTCTGGAAAGTAGTCAAGGAAACAATATATGGATCATCACAAAATTTTGTCTTGCTTGCTTTGGATATTTCTTCAGGAAGGATCAATCCATGGAAGAGAACGATGTGTACTGGGCCAACTCAGAAAGCAAAAAACAAAAACAAAAAAATCACTGAGATAGATGGTGATAATATGTGCAACAAGGGCTTGAATATGATGGTGATTGTAAAGGTTAGCAGGACTGCCTAGCATTTATGTCTGTTGTGCAAATGATTGTCATGAGTTAGAGATCAACAAACAGGAGCTAGCATCAAAAAATTTAAAAAATATGTAATATGTAGCATTTTTTGCAAAAGTAGCACTTATTTTTTTTAAAAACAACTTTCCACATCTATAGTTTCTGTTCTGACTGGAACTGAAGGAAAAATTATGTGTCGATTGGGAGGTAGACTTAAAATTCTGCCAGAATGGTCTTTGGGAATTCAAGATATACACTTTAGTACCCAATTTTTATTCAGTAATTGCCATATAGTTGGCCATTCAGAAAAGCAGTAAGTCCTTAGCAATGTGATAAAAGAAATAATACTCAATCCTGGAAAGAAATAAAATACTGGAGTAAAAGGGAGAAAATAAAATTAAGGAATAAATGAAACCCAGGAATCTAAACTATATAGTTGACTTTTGAACAACACAGGGCAGATTTCAAGATCCTTTTGTATACTGGTTGTTTACTTTTTAAGATCATCTAATTGGGGACTCATGCAGCTCTTATCACAATCTGTACATACATCCATTGTATTAAAGGCACATTTGTATATTTGTTGCTATTATCCTTCTCAAAACATTTTATTTAAAAAAGTCATATACTTATCTCATCTCCTTGTGAGGTCTTTTCTCTAGTAAATTGTATGCCACAGTAAAACATGAGCTTTTCATATGTTTTCCATTGTCTTTAGGACAATATCTTGAATAAGAGTGTTTGGTCTGGGGATGCTTTTTCACAGTTGTTGTTTCTTAACCCTGGAAGAATTCCACTGGCAGAAGCACTTTTGTAAATCCAGGTAACTTTCATAAGAGAAAGGTGAGTGTGTTAGTTTGGGTTGACTACAGAAATAAATCCATTGACACTCACATATGTGTAAGAGAGAACTTTCTATCAAGAAGTAATTATGTATCAATAACATATCCCAGCCCAGTCCACCTCAAGTCCAGGAATTCTATATTGCCCCTAAGTCCAATATTAGCGCAGAAAGGCCTCTAAATGAAGGGAGATCTTTGACTGGCCATTGGAAAGTTCTGTGGTTCCAAGGGGGTGGAGGAGCATCTACAGGCATCTGACTGTCATGGGCATGCCTCCTCATGGTTTGTCCATTGGATTGTGAAGCAGAGTGTGAGAGAAGGTGTACTGTCTCTTCTAGTAGCAGAATCAAGAGACATGAAGTTCCCAGAACCCTCCTGAGAAAGCCAAGTCCACAAGGAGGGATCAGTAGGCTGTGACCTGACTGGCAGACTAGACTCCACCCTTTCATTCTTTTATCAAGCTGACATGAAATTGGGTAACTACCACAGGAAATATTCGCTAATATAATCTCCTATAGTGAACGCTATCTCTGAAAATCATACAAAGCTGTGTGGCAGGGGCCATGGGAAATTGCCTGACCAAAATGACTGCGTTAGGGAGCATGACAAATGGGAAAATGATCATTAAGAGGAGTTCATAGATCCAAAAGAGGAGTGAGAGAGAGAGCCTTGAGAGAGAGAGCCCTGAGAGAGAGAGCCCTGAGAGACAGAGCCGAGAGAGAGAGAGAGAGAGAGAGAGAGAGAGAGAGAGAGAGAGAGAGATAAAGAACCTGCTGTACACACGGGAGAGACACCGCACACCACTGACCTGAGAGAATCCTCCACTTAGCCTGTGCTATTTTTCCACTCTATTCCCACTGAGTGTATTGCTTGACCTTAGTGGCTGAGTTCAGGTGATGTGTGATGCAATGTGTCCCTAGCGCTGTGCCCAGGTGGACATTTACCTGTGTCTGAGTGACCTTGCTGTGTGTATGCCAGCTTTGGATTGTGCCCACAGGTGAATGTGTGCCTGGTTTCTTTCAAGTTCCTTTATTGTGGCACGGCCAGCTCATTTTTGTTTAGCATAGACATTCAGAGGAGAAAACCCCCTTTATCCATAATCTTCCTACTGTTCAAGACCATAGGGTCCACCATATGAAATGTCATTTGTGTGACTGGATATTTTCCTGAGAAGCAAAGCCAATCATAACATTTAAAGAGAAAGTTGAATTTCTTGATATGTGTTATAGGTTTAGGTCTACAGCTGTAATTGTCCACAGTTTCAAATTAACAACAGGGTCTAAAAAAAAACCAGGACATCTGTGAAGCGTATACTGTAACTATAATAGCAGGTTATGAATCTTTGATTTTTTGTTTTAATTATTGCATTTGTATTACACACTGATTCCTCATATTCAAAAGGGAAAGAAAATAAAAGCTTACCTCCCAATCATGCATTTTTTAAGTAGGGCAGAGTGCATTATTTACATAAAATCTTGTGTTCTAGGCATTGACAATAATAATAAGTAATGGCTGAGCCCCAGTGGCTTAGTGGTTGAGTGCGAGACTGCGGTCCACAGACTTGGCGGTTCAAATCCAGCAGCAGCTCTCCAGGAGCAAGGCTGGGTATCTCCCACAAACGAGGGCAGTGATGCCAAAAAATAATGATAAGTAATATGCAAAGATAAACGTTGGCCAAGTGTCTCATTTTTATTGTCCTAGAATCCTCATCTATCCCTTCTCTCTTTTGTCTACCCCCACCCTATCTATTCCTGCCCATTTTCTGACAGGGAAATAGTTCCTTGTGAACTGAGGCCTCAGGCTTAGAAAACAAGCCCTAAAATAATGAGACTGACCCTTGAAATGATGCAATGGTGTACAACCATATTAATTAAAGGCAAGACACTTAAATCATATTTTAAATAAAATCTTTATTTGGGGGGCAGGCATCACTGCCTTGGTGGGAATAGGAGGCCCAGCCTTGCTCCTGGAGAGCTGCTACTGGATTTGAATCACCAACCCAGTGGGCCGCAGTCCTGCACACAACCACTACACCATGGGGGCTCAGCCCAATAAAATCTTTTATTGTTTTGTTTTTAAAATTTAGATTTCAAATGTAATCTTCAAAATTTCCAAGTCATAAAATTTGATAGTACAAAAGAAAATGGTCACCTAAGTAAACCATTTGGCAAAACAAAGGGACAGAATTTATTTAAAATCAGTAAATATTTTGATATCTGTCCATCAATTGTGAATAGATAATATTTGTATCAGAAGCAAGAGGTGGCAAAGTTCTCAAGAAGAAGCAGTGCCTGCTGATTTCGCTGCTTTCAGAGCCTTTTATTGTTAGATTTTTAGAAAGCCTTTCAGAACCTCTATTGATGTCTCTCTTGATTTGGCAAAGAGAACAATAACCTTAGCGTCTTGATTTGGCAAAGAGAACCTAACCGTAGTGTCTTGACAGATGGAGCCAGGGCTCTTCCACCGGGTTCTACAGAGGTGTTCATTGCCACACTCATTCCACGCAGACAGCATTCATTGACGTCAGCTGCCCTTTGACACGGAAGGCACGGAAGCGGGATGTACCACAAAGCAACTCTGTCATCCCGGAAGCCATCACATAAACATGCCAGCGGGGAGCCGAAGAAGTGTGCCTACACCAAGTTGCGCTGGCCATCAGTGACTGAGTCTGCGTGTTTTATGTTGTTCTTCCCATCAAGTCGGTTCCGACCCAGAGTGGCCCTGTGCACCACAGAAAGAACACGGCTGAATCCAGCACCAACATAACAGTCTTCCTGTGCTGGAGCCCATTGCGGCAGCCACTGGGGCAATGCACTTCTTTGAGGGCGTTCTGTTTTTCACTGCCTCTCCAAGCAAGATGCATTTCTCCAGGGACGGGTCTCTCCTGATAACAAGCTCAAAGAACATATATTTTTTTGGGGGGAATCATTGCTCTGGTGGGAGTAGGGAGCCCAGCCTTGCTCCTGGAGAGCTCCTGCTAGATTTGAAACGCCAACCCTGTGAGCCACAGTCCGGCACAAACCAACTACACCACTAGGGCTCAGTCCAAGAACATATTTTCTATGCCGGTTTTTTTTTTATTTTTTACCAACAGATATTTAATTTATTAAAAGTGTTGATTTAAGCATTTGTCTATGGGGGATCTTAAAAGCCTGTAATAGTTCAAAAGTACTAAATATATTTTAATCTCATTTAAATTCAGCTTTAGTTTAAAAAAGCTTTATGGTACATAATTCTCACATCATACAGTTCAGTAGTTCAATCTTATTAAGAAGAGTTACACGATTATTACCACAATACATTTTAGAATATTTTCTACTTTCTTGTCCTCATTGCTACTAGCTCCCCATGATGACTAATCTCCCACGCTATACCCTCAAGAAACCATTAACCCAATGACTGTCTCTATTGAGTTGCCTAGCTTAGATTTTGCGTAGAGAGAACCTACCAACAAGAGCAACAACAACCCCACACTAACAACAATAACAAAATAAAATAAAAACCTCTGTTGAAAAGACAGTAGAAAATATTAAAAACTGAACAGCTTAAAAATGGCTCAAAATGGAGATCAGGTGACATGGTTGTCGATTTTAACCTAACATCATTTGCTATAATTCACTTTTCAACGCACTCTACATAATATCCAGGCAATTCACACGCCTACTCTATGGACAGAGGGGATTGACCTGAGGCCTACTTCATATGCCTTTGCCTTTCACCTTAAAAAAAAAAAGCAGCAACTGATTTTTAAATGAGTTAAAATGGAGATCGAATGATAAGGTATGGATTTTAACCAAACTATATCTGCCATAATCACCTTCACAACACTCTGTGTCTGATAAAAGAGCTCTTCTTTCTCAACTATGGCCAGAGTGGATTAATCAGAGACAATCTATGGGAGGACTCTGCAAATGGATTATGGTCTTCCACTGTCATCCATAGCCTTCTGCAAGCCAATTGTTCACAATTTAAGCTCTGCTTTCATTCCCTTTTTAGCCTTTGGATTGTATCATTTATAATCCTTGGATTTCACAGGCTGGTGTGTTTCTTCCTTATGGATTTAGTTAAGGGCTATTTGTTTAAAGACAAACCTTTAGGATTCCAGACACTATTTTTTCTGATAGTCAGGCATAATCTAGTTGTTGGTTTGTGTTTCTTTTGGCACAGAAATGTTGCTTTCATGTGGGTGCAATATATAATATGTATAGCTTATGAAATAATTCTTAATTATGATTTTGACCACGAGAAGGACATTTATAGTTAGGTTTTGGGAGAGTCAGAAATTACACATGTTTTTTTCATTTTGCTTTTTCTTGACTGCAGGGTGTGTCCCTGAGTCTTATGTTATTCAAAGGTCAACTGCAATAGAAAAGGATTATTCTCTGTAGTGGGTGAGGAACAATCTAAAGGGCATGGTAACTGTCTGTGGAAGAAAAATATTCCTTACCATTATTTTGTCAGTTTGTCATTCAAAGAATATCAGTGCAATTTGAAGCTGGCAAAGTCTGAGGACCGTAACTGCTCCTGGCACTTGGTAAACGTCTCGCATATTTTGAGCCTTTCTGTACTGTTCTAAAGCTGGGTCTATAGTCAATCTTTGATGCAATGTTTCTCCATGATCACTGAAACTTTATGGAGATATACCAGACAGTTTAATTTTGCTCATGTAATTAATATGAGAACACAATAATCCCATCAAAACAACAAATACATTTTTACTAGTCAAAAGAAAATAAACAAAACCCATTGGTTTCAATAGATTTTGTCTCCTAACAACTTTGTAATTTTTACCACTTGTAATTTCTAAAGCTGAAAACCTCTTTGGAAGCAGACTGCCATCTCTTCCTCTTGCAAAGTGGCTGGGGTTCAAATTACCCACCAATCAGTTAGAAGCCACTTGCTCTAAACACACACATATATATGTAACTATCACATTATTTTTTACGTTAATTCCTCGTTAATTTTACAAGATCATAGAGAGGGATAAGAACATTGTTCTGTACATTTAAACTATTTATAGTTAAAAAACAAAACACACTAGCTTAGGAAATAAAAAAGGACATCTAGGTCATGTTTTGAATTGCTCAATTAATGCACAAAATGACCAAGATATGCTGTTGGAAGAAAAGGATATATTCTATCTTGTTTAAAGGCCACTAGGTCATAGATTTTGCTGAGGGTCTTTTTAAAATGCAAGATAAAGCAATTCGGTTCCTCGAGGGACAGAAATCACTTTTCGTGAATATCATTGCTAGTGTACCAATGATTGTCAGAGGTGAATCTCTCCTGTCTGCCTTGCTGTCATTCCAACATCTTTAACGTGCTTTTACAGCCTCCAAGCACAGGACACTAAGCCTTTTCACACCCTGGGCAGAGGCAGGGAAAGGAAGCACAGGAATTCAGAAGTGTAGCAGGCATCAAAACAACATAACTTTCTTCAGATTGCTACTGTAATTTTAAAATGTGTTATGTTGGGGCGGGGGGGAGAGTAGGCACCTCTCCAGGAACACACACTCTGTTTTACACGTCTCCAGGAGGAGATTTTCTGCTATTGTACGCAGGACTGGATCCTTGGCCTTTTCCTGTAAATTGCTGTCTCCATTGCATTTCCAAATTCAATAGAAGAAAAGACCTCTCCTTTGTGCCTCTTTTTTTTCTCTGAAAGTCACTGAGATCGTGGCAAAAAAACTCACACAGCTTCTTAACTCTTCTTGTGTATAAAATACAGTGTCTTACTCTAGGGATTGTAAGGACAAGGAAAATACACTCACTGAGCTTCTCTGGAGTATTGACAATACTTTAGTGCCACAGCGGTGGGGTTTGGGAGGGGGAGTGAATACAAGGACTAAAACATGGGCAAGTAGATGCAATGAACATAACCATGAGAATCAACTGGACTTTAGAAGTCTGCCCTGTAGATCCAGATACATTTTAATGGAAAGTATGTCTGTAGTGAATGGGATGGATTAAAGCCAGAGAGTGACGAAGTTTCCATTCTGGTGTAACTTCAAGATGTCCCTATGATCTAGTCCTGTAAAGGAAAGAATGTGGGGAGACTAAATGCGGTATGTGGAAGCGAGAGCTAAAGCAGTATACAGTATAGTTTATCACGCTTATGGTCACTGCAGTTCAGTCCTGGCTGAGCCCTAGCGTCCAGGTAGAACCGCACCTGCGAGTTTCCCCGACAATCACCCTACACAGGAGTAGATCCATGGGAGCCGCTGGTGGTTTTGAACTGCTGACCTTACAATTAACAGCCCAGCTCATAACCACCGTGTCACCTGTGTGTGCTGGAAGCATCGTCCTTAAAGTGATTTCCATTGGAAAGTTCCATGCTGGAACCTCCGTTTTTGAAGATTAAAGTAGCAACCGATTTGAACACTCATCTGCACCAGAGGATAGGGAAACACAGAGAATTAGGCAAGCCAGTAATAAGGCCATTACATTAAAATGTATTCAATGAAAAATACTTCATTTCAAAAAATAAAGATCTCGCATGCCTTGCTTAGTTATCTGGTTATTCAGTTACTTAGCCAAGGGATGTCTTCCCTATGGGACTAATGATCCTCTAGGAAAATCCACAATATAAATCTCTTCCTTTGGCACTTGTCCTAAGGCGGAAGGTGATTCATCACAGGAGTTCTAGTGGCCGCAAGCTACGGAGTCAGCAGTTCTAAACCACCACTGCTCAGGGAGAAAGAGGAGGCTTTCCGTTCCCTTAAAGAGTGACCGTTTTGGAAGCCCACAGGAACTGTTCTTCTCTGTCCTTCAGGGTCACCAATGGCAAGAATTGACTTGGTGGCAGTGAGCTTGGTTTCTGGTTTATGGAGATTAATTATATCCAGGGCCAAACGAGGAGCAGCATGGCCCTGGATAAATATTCCACATTAAATTGAGCAGATGAGACAATGAGGCCTGAGTTGCATTTCCATCTGTTTCTCACTTAATTAGTAATCAAGTCAATTAGATAGAAAGGGAATTCTCTAGGTTTCTCAATACTTCTTGTTCTTCCACTTCAACATTTAAACTTAAATATTTAAACAAAGTTGCATATGAGACACAGCTTTCATTTTCTAAAACTCAGGGTACTAGTAACTTGAGAAATAAATCTTAGACAATCTTAATAAAGGATTTACATTTGTATTGAGAGAATACAGTAAAGGAATATCAGTGTTCATTGTAGGTGCTTTTTAATTTTAAACTGTATTTCCTCACTTTGAGTAATGCTTAAAGTGAAAGTAGCATAAACTCAAGTTCAAGATAGTAATTGCTATTTTCTGTATCTGTAAATATGATTATTTCTAATGATTTCAAATACTGAAAATGAAGAAAAAGCTGAATAAGTCCCAATTATAAATGATGTTGCTGTCAAGCAATGCAATTGCTAACTTTGTGACATTAATTTAACACATTTTATAATTTAGTAACTGACTTGTCACCTTTTGTGAAAACTTGTACAACTAGATGGAAATTTCAGTACAGTGCTGCACATACAAGTTTGGATTGCAGCAGAAGGGGCTTGTTGGCGATTAGAGGTGGTGGCAGCATGCGAATGGGGCTTAACGCCATGGCACCAAATGAAGTCTCCTGGGAGTGGTTATTGGAATAAAAAAAGGTCAAGTTCTGTGTTTAAATTTCCTTGGACTAACATATACTAACAGCTGAATTAAAGAGTTGTGTAGTACTGCTTGTAATAGGGAGAAATGTAAAGCAGATATAATCCAGTCTCTTAGTGATATCCATCTCTTCACTTATCATTGGTCTAATTGCATGCATTCACTCGTCTTCCAGTCTTCCATAAACTTTTTTTTTAAACTCTAACAATTCTTTAAAATTTTTAATTGGGATTTAATACATACATCGTACCATTACATAGTTCAATTTTATCAAGCAGTATTGTGCAATTGTTACCACAATCTGTTTCCAAACATTTTTTTCCTTCCCAGGCTTCTTGACATCAACTTCCTTTGACCACACCCCCACTCTACTCCCCAGATACCCTTATTCTACTTGCGGTTGCTATAGGTTCATTAATCCGCAGTGTCATATACTGAAAAACAGGAAAACAGGTAACACAAATTGAAGAGGGTGAACCCCGATAAAACCCTAATATGAACAGGCCAACAAAAAATACAGAAAATGCTGAAAACCAGATCCGGTGCAGCATCCAACAGAACCATGTATGTTAGTTGGACATGTGCAGCTGTAGTAATATATTACTAAAAGAGCGGTCATCAGCCCTGTCATCCGTGGCCTTCTGCAAACGGGGTTCAGAATTTGATCTGTAATAACTAAGGCAAGGCAGAAGACTTCACCAGCTTCTTCCTCCCCAGGGGGGAGCCCAGTCCCTCTACCTGTGTGAAACCTGTCAATGTCACATCGCATATGAAATGTGGACCTTGAATGGGGAAGACAGAAGAAACCATGTCTCCAAACTGTGGTGCTGGGGAAGAATAGTGAAAGGACCATGGACTGCTAAAGTGACAAACTGATCAGTGTTGGAACAAGTAAGGCAGGGTACTCCTTAGAGGCCAGGGTGGCAAGACTTGGTCTGAGCTATTTTGTACATCTTGTCAGGAGAGCCCAGTCCCTGAGACCAGCCTGTGTGATACAGTGTGTGTGTGTGTGTGTGTGGAAGGGGGGGTGGTTGATGGTGAAGAGAAGGAAGGCCCTCGATGAGATGGACACAAGCAGCATTGCCATCACTGATCTCAGGCACAGGAACCATTGTGAGGATGCCTCAGGGGTGGTCAATGTTGGGCATCAGGTCACTATGGGTTGGAGTCCCCTGGATGGCACCTCACAACACTATAACAACAACAAACACAATGACCCAGTCTGTTTTTAGAATCTTGTGCACCACATGGCTGGCCTCTGTTGCTTCTGTGCTTGAGTGTCTCAAGGGGAGCCCTTGTCCAAACCAGAGCAATCAGGGACCTTGGGGTCCCACTGCGGAGACTGGAGATGATTGTACTCAGGTTGGAGAACAAGAGAGGACCATAAGCTGTGTGAGAGAGTAATGGGGAAGAGATGGGGACCCAAAGCAATGTGTCTTCTGATCTCTCAATTGCTACTTCTGAGAACATTTATTGTGGATCCAGCCTGTCATACCCTGGAGGCACGGCTGGAACCTGCTCATCAAAGGTGACTCTGTGGTCATTAAAGTACGGGTGTCATGGTTTCCAGCATCATAGGAACCAGGAAAATCACCAGTCTGGCAGCCTGGCAAACAGGTGGTGGTGAGGTATGATACACCCAGCTTATTTCATTTACTACTCAACTACCCAAGAGAAAGGATCCCTGGTGGCACCACGGATTAAACTCTGGGCTGCAAATAACCAGGTCAGTGGTTCAAATCCACAAGAGGATCTGCATGAGAAAGATGAGGCTATCTGCCTCTTTAAAGATATATTGTCTCCATTCACAATGCTGGACAGTGTAAGATGAGACAAAATATTTATAAATTATCAAGGATTCATGGTGGGGGGAGCAGAAATGTGGAGCTGATACCAAGGGCTCAAGTAGAAAGCAAATGTTCTGAGAAGGATGAGGGCAACAAATGTACAAATGTGCTTGACACGATGGATGGATGGATGGATGGGTGGATGGATGGATGGATGGATGGATTGTGATAAGAGCTGTACAACCTTCCAAAACTGATTTTTAAAAAAGAAAAAAACAGTGTTAATCAGGTGTAAGAATATTTTGAATTTGTAGCATAGGTTAAGCGGACTGAAAGTTGGTGTAATCAAATTCTCTCTCTCTCTCTATATATATATCAAGACATCTTGACTGTACATGAAATGCGTAAAATCCTTATTCTTGCAAAAATCTAATAAGAAGGCTTGAGAAAATTTTAATTTAAGGGTCACAGATCAGATAATCAGATCTGAGAATTTTTCTGCACTGAGGATCTCTCTGCTCTTGTGTCAATTCTGACTCATGGAGACCCTGCAGGACAGAGTGGAATTGTCCCCTTGGATTTCAGAGGCTTTAAGGCTATGTGGGAGCAGAAAAACCCATCCCATATACTAGCTGATGGTTTTGAACTGCAGACCTTGTGATTAGCAGCCAAATTTGTTACACACCACACAGCATCAAGGCAAAATGGTAAACAAGGTCAGACAACAAAATATGTAATCATCCAAAAATATTCAGTGCGCATAATATCAGTGAGTATTAAATTTCACGACAGACTATTTGGGGGAATGTATATGCTTAAGGCATGAAATATAAGTACATTTGCTTATTGCTTTTCAAAAATAATTCTGGTGAAGTATATGTTTGTGTACTCTAGATTCCAGGAGATTTTTATTACAAATACTCAGATAATACAAATATGCCAATGGATGCATTGCATTGATGTCAGAGTGACCCATGCTTTGTTTTGTTGTATTTGGCTCACTGTGTGTTGGAACCACAGTATCGTGTTACCTGTGGGATGTCACACGAAAACCATAGCAAAATCCACTTAAGGATGCGGGGCTATCCTAGATGAGAACACAGAATAAGAATTGTTTGTTAATTTTTAATAATATAGATCAGCAAGTTTTTTTAATAATAAAACTTTATTTGTTATTGAAAGGGAAGTGATATATTTGAATAAAACTAACAGAGGTAAATATTGATAAATATGTGAAACCAAAAGAATCAACTTGCTGTAATTGTGAAAAGCGTGACCTCGGTTTCACTTTTATCCCAATCAAATGAAATATCAGCCCAGAGGTTACTATATAGGTGAACCTACACCTGAAAGATGTTTTCAGATGATACTGGCTCAACTCACGTTTGTTTTGGACATTTTTTTAAATTTTTTAATTTTAATTTTATTTTAGGCATCACTGTCCTCTGGTGGTGGAGTAGGAGGCCCAGCCTTTGCTTCTGTGAGCTGGAATTAAACCTTCATCCCAGTGGACCACAGTCCCATGCACAACCACTAAGCCACCGGGGCTCAATCCTGTTTCGGACTTTAAATAGGAATCTTACAATAGAAAACCTAGGCAGATGTAGATGTTCACTGCAGTCAGCATAAAACAATGACGGTAGAAATGATGGAAAGTGGATATTTGATCTGAAACAATTTCAAGCAAAAATGAATATTTATGTAGCAAAAATGTTACTGGTTATTAAAATAACTGACCCTTGTGACTATTTTATTAGAACCTTTAATATGTATATATATATGACTTTTAAAGAAGAGAAGATTAGCTAGTATGGCATACATTTAGGGAAGTAAAAAACTAGGTCTGAAAATAAGGCAAATATATATTATTTTAGCTACTTTACATATCACATAGCTCCCTATTGTCACTATGTATACAGCCACCGGGATGCATACTAAAATATACAGGATAGAGAAAATAAACATCTTTGTATTTTGCATCATAATTTTATTAAGTATTACTTTTGATGTGTATCACATATCTAGAGTAGTAAAATTAGCAAGATAGTTGCTGACGGATATGTGTTGAATGACAGAATGTGCCTATTAGAAGATATTTTAAGCATTCATGCTGGTAGAACTTTTGAGAATCCAGAACTTTTATTACTTTCAACTATTCTGATATGTTTTAGGCGCTTGAGAACAACATAAAAATGTGTCTAACAACACGATCCATCCTCTGTTTCTGTTAATAAGGAGACTAATTCTGTCATAAAGTAACAGATCATATTCTGAGTATGTTAGAATTGAGATATTTATTATAAGTAAAGAAACATTTGATGCCAGGAGCAGGCTGAATTTCCACAGAGTTAAATACAGTGATTCAAAATGCAAAGTTGCTAGGACATTTTAGGAGGGGTGAAAACAAAGAGTGCAAACGACCCTATTTGCTAATGAAACTTAGATCATCACCTGGCAGAATTTCAAGTGATGGGAACTGTAAGACAAGACCCCCTGTAGTGGACCTTCTGATGGGGCCACTTCTGCAGCAGGAGAGAGTCTGGCTAAAGTTAAAGTGCGTAGTGCACTCCTTCCTCATCAGCATACTGCTCAAATTCGTGTGAGAAGTTGAATGGGATATTTAGATCAAGGCACGCAGTTCTCCTTGCAAACAAGGCACAAAAAGGAAATTAGTTAAACCTTGACCTTGATCTGCTATTTTGGATTTACTAGGTACCTCAATTTTAATTCCCTAACATTATTGCAACATTTAATATCAAGACACTAAATATAATTATCTGTTTGTGTTTGAAATGTTTTTTTAAAATATCAAAATGGTTGATAGAAATTTATTTCATACTACTATATAGATGACACCCCCCCCCAAAAAAAAGTGATATTTAACTCTAATTCTGTTTGCCTTATGTCACCTTTGTGTTATCAGCTTAGATGTTTTCTAATCAGGCAGATCTGGAAAACAGGGGATGCTTGACTCTTCCTAGCTGAGTGTTGCTAATTAATTATTTTCTCACTCTTATATAAAGTGAGAACATTCATAACCACCTGGTGTAGATGATGAATAAACACGACGTGACAAAAGGTAGGTGCTTCAAGACTATAGCGGTGAGAGAGGGAAGGGAACCCCAGGAGTCCGTTGCTAAAGCAACATAAGAAATCATCCACAGGAAAAACTGCAGACAGTTTGAACTGCTAAAATCCACACTCTGGAACAAAAGGACAAAGGACAGGAGACGGCACAGAGTCGCACACACAGTGCTGAGCTCTGCGCAGTCTCACCGATACCTTTTCTGTCACCTCCACCTTGGAGAACTTCTGCGTGAACCCTTCATCTTAACAGATCAAGCCATTTCAGGAAATCCCTTCTTCATCACTCCGTTCTTCATTATCAAATGAAATGATCTAAAATTGAGTTCTGGAGAAACCACAGACAGAGTCGTGACTGCATGGTTTTCCAACTTCTCAACACCCCAACTTGCAAATTTCCTCTTTTAAGTCTCTTTGGTCCCTTAACTCCCTGTTAACTCTGCCGAGCTATTGTCTTGTCATCCTCATCTTGCATGAGAAAGAGCCCCAGGTTGTCTTCCTTCAGGTCGCAGCAGCTACTAAGGCTAATCTAAGTTAAACCATTGTAAGACAAGCCTCAGCAGGACTACTGAGAAGTGTGGCAAGAGTAATCACAGAAAGACTTTGGATATATGTCTATCTGTGTGAACTCATCTTCATAATGGGTGATGGCAAACACAGAGGTCCATTCCAGAAGAAATTTGCAAATGAGTAAAACCTCTCCAGCTAAAAAGAATGATTCCTGTTCAACCTCGTGGAGCTACTGAAAGTGGCAGATGACTTACCATGAGATAAGACCTACCTTGAGGTAAGAGTGAGAAATTAAATGTTTTGGGGCCATCTGAAAAATAAGAACACCTCTAGATTTGTAGCACGGTTTTAGATATCCATTTATAATCTTCGTAGATGACCATTAGAATTCAGATCCAGGAATTTGGAAGTTTTAAGATCCATTAAATTTGGGATTTGCTCTACTTTTGTGTCACCAAACTAACAAAAACCTAGTAGCTTATAAAAAATATTATGAGTTTATGTGGACTAGATCTTTGATCCATTTGAGCTGGGTCCTCTCCTCAAGGAAGTACAAGGTAAAACTCCAGAGATTAGTTAGCTATATCCTCATCTGGACACTGACTGGGAAAAGATCTCCTTTCAAACTTCCCTAGATTGTTGACAGGATGAATTTCCTCCTGCCTATAGAACCAAGACTCGTTTTCTTGCTGGTGTTAGTTAGAAATTAATCTGAATTCTGAAAGACCACTTCCTTCCTTCACATATTTTGTCAACTGTCAGGCTTCCTGTTCCTCTGATATCAGGATCTGTTTTGTTTTAATATTCACCTGATTAGGTCAGGCCCATCAAAATAATCTCCATTTGTATTAAATAAAACATAAAAAAAAATCAAGGATGTTGACTATACCACAAACTTCTAGAAGATTTAACACATTTTGTCTCACATATTTTGGACATGGGAAGATGAAGGAACATTCCCTGGAGGAGGACATCAGACTCAATAAAGAACCAGTAAAAAAGAGATAGAGTAGACTGTCTTCAGTGAGATCAATTGATGCAATGGCTACAGCAGGGATCTCAAACATGACAAGGATGTCACAGTACTGGGCAATGTGTCAGTCTGGGGTACACAGTGTTGGTGTGAGTCAAAACAAACTCAATGCCACCTAACAACAACACTCAAATAATTACTCTGATTAAATCAAAGTCAAACTGTGTTAGGTTTTGTTCT
The DNA here is from genome assembly GCA_004026705.1 of Nesogale talazaci. NCBI lineage: Eukaryota > Metazoa > Chordata > Mammalia > Afrosoricida > Tenrecidae > Nesogale > Nesogale talazaci. The sequence continues at coordinate 62,233 of PVJH01006829.1, forward strand.
CTAGAGCAGCAAAATAAGTGAATCTTGTGTGTGTGTGTGTGTGTGTGTGTGTGTATGTTTTTTGGGCTAGGTGCCACCTAGTCGGTTCTGACCCACAGTAACCTTATGCACAACAGAATAAGACACTTCTGCACCTGGTCCTGCACCATCCTCACACTTGTTCCTTGGCTTGAACTCAGTCTTGCAGCATGGGGTCAATCCATATCATTGAGAGGTTTCCTTCTTTTTCAGTGCTCACCACTTTATCAACCATAGCGTTCTTCTCCAGGTGCTGATCTCTCCTGAAAGCATGCCCAAAGTAGGTCTGAACAAGTCTACCCATCCGTGTCTCTAAAGAGCACTCTGGCCATCCTCATTTGCATCTTCTTTTGATGCTTTTTGCATCATTCAATATTTTGCCCATTAGCTCTTTCAGTATTGAAACACAAGACTTGCTTTTTGTTCTTGAGTTCAGTTTAAGATAAGCCGAGCTGTTCAACACTAGATCTCTTCACATATCAGTGCATTTTGCTTTGTGTTTGCTGGTTGCCCTTCAACATTTTCTAGTCTGCTTCTTAACTTCATCCTTTTCCCATTTGCATTAGCTACTGTGAGATCAGGAGCAAGCTCCAGTCTCTTCTGACATCTGCTTTGATCTTTTCTGTCCTTCTTTTTTTTAATGACTCTGTACTTTCTTCACAAACGATGTTCCTGAGGTCCTTTCATGGTTCATCAGATCTTCTGTCTTTGGTATTTGATGCAGTACATGCGTTCTTGAGATGTTACTGAAATTCACATGGGAGACATTCAAGGTTGTACTTGGCTCTTGTAAACTTGTTTTAAATTTTCTTCAACTCTAACCCGATCTTATCTATGAGCAATTGGTGGTCTGTTCCACAATCATCCTGCTTTTAGCTGCTATCGGGCACTTCTCCAGATTCTCTTCCCACAGCTATAATCAATTTGTTTTCTACATATTCCATCTAGAGAAGATCATGCATATAATTGTCTTTGGGGTTAAAATGGTATTTTCTATAAAAACCAAATTCTATCCTGCAATTTCCACTTTTATTTCTGTCACCCAAAACCATATTTTCCAACTAGTGTTCCTTCCCCGTTGCTTCCCACTTTTGTATCCTAATCTTCAATAATTATCAAAGCACTCTGATTGCATATTTGATGCATTTCCAAACGAAATCATTGGTAGAATTTTTCAATTTCTTCATCACTAGCCTTCATAGCTGATGCATAAATTTGAAAAACAGTTATATTGCTTGGATTTCCTAGAAGATGAATAGATATAATCCTCTCATCAATAGTATGATACTTAATGATGGATTTTACAGGTCTTATTTTGGCAACAAATGCCTTGACATTCCTCTTTATTGTGTTGCTTCCAGAATAGTAAATCATATAATTTTCTAATTCAAAGTGGCCAATGCCAGTCCATCTCAGTTCACGAATACTGAGGACATTTATGCATTCCAATTGTTTTGCAATCCATCTGTATGTATTTCGTTTCATTTTCCCAAAACCCAAATGCTTTTATTTTGTTTTTTTCTTTTTCTACTGAAGAAATTTTCTAGACATCATGAATTAAGTTTAAACAGATTGTAATATCAAAGAAGGATTCATTAATTCTATGACATAGAAGGATTTATTTTTAAATTTTTACTTTTAACAGTTTTATTGTCACTTAATCCATATATCATGTAATTTAATAGTTTAATCATAGCAAGAAGAATTGTGCAGTCATTACCACAATCAATTTCAGAACATTTTCTTCTTTCTTGAACACCCTGTTATTAGTTCCCTATTTTCTCCCAATCTCTCTTGCTATAAGCCAAGAATCCATTAATTCAGTTACTATCTCTATAGACTTACTTATCCTGGGTTTCATATACAGAAAAACATACAGAAATCAAAGAAATAATCACTATCTTTGCCTAAGTTCTTTTTCCATTCATTAGGCCTTCCCTATAGAGTCTTTTTGTTTCTTCTTACTCCAGGATCCTGATGAGACATGGGCTGTTTCCTTTGATAGTGTACCACATCATTCTCATGATTTCTGTGAATTCCTGTCCTTTTTTTTTTTTTTTTTTTGGTTACACTCTATTTGGTCGAGGTCCAAGTGATTGTCTTCAAACTCACTCTCAATTTTCTTTTTCTTCCACTCATTCAATGAATCTTTTACCATCTTGTCTAATTCTGTTATCTATTATTGAGTTCATCTTTGTGCTTAGGTTTTAGTATTACAATTCCTTTTGTGGTTCTCCTGATTATTACCCAAATCTCTTGAAGGTATCTAAATACCATTCTTCTAAATTCTATTCTTGGTAATTCCATGAATTCTTTTACTGAGTACTCCACTGGACATTTGCATGAAGTCTATCTGTCAATCCATCAATGGCTGAAGTCCTTAGTGCTTTTTGGTAATATTAGCTGGTGGGAGGTTTCTATGCATTATTTCTCTAGCATAGTTAACATTTCTGATGGTGAATCTTGCTACTTGTTTTAAGTCCTGCTCTGTCAGTCAGGGTTTAAAATAATCTATCAGAGAGTCTCATTCACTGTGAGCACAAACTTATATATGTTGGATTATTGGATTAACCATGGCCCCGAGTAAGAATGTGATCCCAGAAAGAAGAAAAACTTGAGTATTTGTGCAGCTCTTTACTTAAAAGCTTTGCACCATCTCTTTTACCCATGAGTTTAGAAAATATGCCACAGTGCTATTCTGTTTAAATATATGTGCTTGCTTCGGCAGCACATATACTAAAATTGTTTAAATATAAGTGCAATACTTGACATATTTTATTTCTTTGCTTCTTCCTTTCTTTTTTAAAAAAGTTTCTTCATTTTGGTTGGATGTTTTTTCTTTTGGAGAGATGAACTGTCATATTATTTTAAAAGACTAAGTTCTGGCTTTCTGGTACTGTCTGGAGAACTTTGGCCCACTTATTGGATAACCAAAACTGCCTAAAAAGAACATGATGTGTTCTGGAGATATTAGCAGATCTATTAGGCTAAAGCCAATAGAGTACTACCTCTACTAGTGGTCCACCCAGTGGACCAGTGGAGAAGTTAAACTTACCAACACCAAATCAAAGAAACAAATACATTTTTTAAATGCTGATATTGCCACAAGTCTGACAAGTACACAGGTCATTGTGGGAGTCCGCCTTGTAATCAGAACACATAATGTTTACATACTTGTATATCAGAATGTACAGATCAGGAGAGTCAAACACTTTCTCAGACATTTCCATCCATTGCTCAAGTAACAAGATAATCGCAAGATGTGAAATCCTATCAATTAGGAGAAAAGCAATAAAAGCATTCGCAAACAATCTCCTTCAGTGTCTGAACAAGTGTACATACTGAGTTGTACAGATGGCCCACCAGGCTGTATCATACATTTGATTGCACACAATATGTCTGTCTTGAGCAATAGAGAAATTTAGAAAAATCCCACAGGGAAGACGGAGGGGAGGAGGCAGAGGGAGACCATGGAAGGAGTTAGGGGAACTGAAAGCATGAGGTAAGGTAGGCTAATGGCCAACTCGTACCACATCAATCGGTTACATAAGTGCAAGAGGGCAGACAGTTGCAACAGATGAAGGTTCAAAATTGCATAACAACCATGTTGTGAGGAGGGCAGCCGTCGTAAATGAGGGGAGGATTTCAGATTGTGCAGAGGTGGGCTTTGAGTGAAGAATGTTTTACTGAGGATTGCAAGTGGTAATTTTGAGCTGTCAGTCAGATTGACAGAAGGAGGGTAAAGAGAAATCATGAGTTGGACATATGTACGTCTGTGTTTACGCATGAAAACCAAACCCTCTCCATAAACACTAGGAACAATTACAATGCAAAAAAATTAAAACACAGCTGAAATTCTCAGAATTTTTTATTTTAAAGAAAAGAAGTGCAGAAAGATAAAATAATTGGAAGGAGTTGCTGGGTGACACCTACGCATGGAAAGCTGCATAGTGCAGTGATTCTTTAAGATAAATTAGGAACATGAAACAAAAGCTCTGGTTACTATTATAATTCTCTTACAAAATGTACTGCAATATAGAGACAGAAAAAAAAGAAATCCCAGTTGTACCAGGCAAGAGGCTCATAATTAATAGCAGAAGTTAGTAATTACCTTTTCCTATTATATAGGGAAAAGAAAATTAAACAGCCGAATCAAAGCAGATGCTTACACAGGGCTTCTGCTTGAATAGCAAGCTCCTAGAGTCATTTGTACGCTAAGTTTTCACAATGTGGAGATTTTTTTTCCTCAAGAGGATTCAACATTTTGTGAAGTAATTGTTTCAGGTTTGAAATAATTGGAAATGCTATCATAAAAATCAGCGTGGCAAACATTTGTAAAATAATTAGCATATAAGGCATGGAGTTAAGTTTGGTCTAACAATATGTCTAAGGCTGTTTCACTATAGAAGCAAAACAAGTGATGCTTATATAGATGTATGTTGGTGTTTGGGTTTTTTTTACAATGGCATTGAGTCAGTTCTAATTGTAGAGACCCAATGTACAATGGAACAAAACACTAATACGGCTTGGTCAGGTGTATCACAGTCCTCAAAGCTTAACATCATTACTTTTAAAGAGGTGTTGTGCAATAAATTTACTCAATGACTACATCGTTTGGTCTCTTGAATGCTGTTTAATGAACATTGATGGCAGATTCAAGCAAGATGAATTTCTTGACAACTTCATATTTTTCTCCACTTATGATGTGCGTTATTCCGGGTAGACTAGAGAAACAAATTCATAAACAGGCTAATGAATGAAAGGGACAGGTTTATATATGAGAGGAATGGAACATTGAAAAAGCATCCCAACCCAGTCCATTCCAATATAAGTCTGATATTAGCCCATGTGTTTGTTACCACTCTCCTTCCAACTCACGAAGCAGATGCACTGACACCAGGACAGTTACAGGCCAGAGTCTTGTGTGTCCAGAGGCAGTAGAAACATCCTGGCACTGGCAGGGGTCTCCACATGGCTCCTCCTTTCCAGGGCTCAGGGTCCATCAGCTATATCCATTAGTAGTAGAAGCATCTCAGTGCTGGCAGGGGTCTCTCTGTGGTTTTTCTGACTTCAGCGGTCTGATTCCATCAGGATAAACCCATGTGGCCTCTCCTCTGGCTCCTTCAGTTCCTAGGACTCAGGGTCTATGCTGCCATCTTGTCTTGTCAGTTGAGCATCTCCAAGAAACTGAGTCTATATTCTCTCACCTCCATGGAGGGAATATTGTGAGATTTCCCAGAATTCTCAGAGAAAGCCATTTACGCACAGATGTCTCATTGATATCTCCAGACTGACAGGCTAGGCTCCACCCTTACATTCCCAATCATGAAATTGACACCAAGGTTCATGACTGCCACATGATGCTACCTACTGATTTAGTTGTAGGATTTTTAAAAAATTTATCATCTTTATTAGGCGCTCATACATCGCTTTCTATCATGCATAATTCAATACATAGTTACACACACTGTGCCAAGCACCCCTATCTACCCAACATCTGCCCCTCCACTTGATATGAGCCCCCCTCCCCTCCAACCTTTCCCCCTTCCCCCCGCCCCCGCAGTCCTCACCACTCTGCAATCATTACTGTTTTGTCATATCTTACACTGCCCGACATCTCCCCCCAGCCCACTCCTCCCTTACTCCCTCTCCAGATAGGAGACTGCAGATCCCCACAGCTGGCTTCCTTTCTCCACCCCACCCTCCCTCCATCCATCCAGCAACTTCCCTCCCACCACTGACTCCGAGGGATCCATCCACCCCGAGTTCCCTTCGTTTCCAGTTCCCACCTCCGCCAGTCCAGCTGGAACTGCAGGGCAGAGTAAGGGCTGTGATGGTTGCGGGGAGGAAACCTTCAGGGGAAAAAAGGAAAGTTTTATGCTTCACTACTATCTCACTGCCCCCTGACTGGCCCATCTCCTCCCCGTGGCTCCCCTGCAAGGGGGTGTCCAACTGCCCACAATTGGGCCCTGGGTCCCCACCCTGCTCTCCCCCTCATTCTTACTGATTTAATCCTTGTTCTTTGATGTTTGATGTCTGCTCCCATCAACCCCTCGTGATCACACAGGGGGGTGCGCTTCTTCTATGTGGGCGTTGCTGTTTCTGCGTTTTGTTTTCTTTGCATTGAGTTGTAATCTCGAGTGAAGGCTGCCATCCGTGATCATCATCCGCAAGTGCTTCAAGTCCTCCTCACTTTCAGCAAGCACGGCTGTGTCAATTTTGTATTGAAGACTTTTAAGAAGCCTCCCACCAATCCTGGCGCCTTATTCTTCATGATATAAGCCAGCTGCGCTGAATGTTTACTCATTATAAAGATTGAGCAATTATTGGTACATAATAAAACCTTGCGGTTCCCCTTTTAAAACATGTAGCATTCTCATGTTCTGTTCAGGCAATGACAGTCTTCATTTATGCACAGGTTTAGCATGAATATGATGAGTTATTCTGGGTTTCTCATTCTTCTACGTATCCGCAGTGTGTTGTGATTCACACAGTTAAATGCCTTGACACAGTCAATAAGATATAAACAACTGTTTTTCCATTATTCATAAACAGCTATTATTCCGTCAAGATTTATCAGACATCAAGAATGGTACCCCTTTTTCACATCCTCTTCTGAATCCTGCCTGAAATTTTGGCAGCTCCCTGGCATTGTACTGCTACAATCATTATTGAATTACATTCAGAAAAATTGTGCTTGCAAGTGATATTAGTGATACTTTTCTATAATTTTCTCAACTCAGCATGTCATTATTCTTTAGAAATATATCTCTTCCAGTGATTTGGTCAAATGTTTTACATAAATAAGTGAGTGTCCAATGCTTCAACAACTTGATAAAATATTTCATTTTGTATTCTGTCAATACTTAAAACCTTGTTTTTGGCTAATTCCTTCAGAGAAAGCTCTTTTCCTTTAGTCCCAATGTTTCTTGATCTTATGGTACCTTTGGAAATGGCATACCTTTGAATGTTGACTAGTTCTTTTTAATGCAGTTAATCTTTATGTTATTTCTAAATTCCTTTGATCACTGTTGGATCATTCAGTATTTTCCCTATAGAATATTTCAATATAGAAACTCTATGCTTTAATTATTTATGCAATTCTTTCTATTTACAAATGTTGAGTGTGTCCTGCTTTTCTAGCTTTACATCTCTATGTCTCTGTAAATATCATCATGTCTTTGTCTTATTGAACTGCTCTTTGATACTTGGTGTTCAGCTCTTTCAGTCATCATTTCTTCCCTTTTATTTAGAGCAACATTCAGTCTCCTAGAAAAGTATCTTGATTTTTTTCTCTTTTTTTATGTCTTTCAATGACATTTGCTTTCCTCATGTACTATGGTAGTTGTCATCACACAGCTCAGCACCTCTTCTGTCATTAATTTCCAGTACATCAAAACTGTTCTTGATGTGTTGACGAAACTCAAGTTAAAGGTAGATGTTAGGGGGCTGAGCCCTGGTGGTGTAGTGGTTGTGCATGGGACTGCAGCCCACACCGATGGAGGGTCAATTCTAGCTCCACAGGAGCAAAGGCTGGGCCTCCTACTCCCACCACCAGAGGGCAATGATGCCCCCCAAAACAACAACAATTAAAAAAAAGTAGATGTCAGAAGTGACTCTAAAATTCACTCTTACTCATAGAGTAGTTAATGTAAATAGAAGAAATGATGAAGTCAAAGAACTCAATAGAAAATTTAAGAGGACAGCTTCAGAAGACAAAGTAAAATATTATAATGAAATGTGCAAAGATATAAAATTATAAAAACAAAAAAGAACATTCTCAGTATATTTTAAACGTAAAGATCTCAAGAACAATTCAAGCTAGAGAATTAGAATATTGAAAGTTTGTACAGACAAAATATTGAATGGTGCAAGAGACATTAAGAGAAGATGAAAAGAATAAAATGAGTCATTGTACCCAAAATAACTAGTCGATGTTCCATCATTTCAAGAGGAAACATAGGAGCAAGAAGCATTGGTGCTGAAGGAAAACGTTCAAGCTGAACTGAATACATGAAGCCAAAAAGAAGGCTTGAGGAATGAATGGTATATCAGTTGAGATGATTCACCCAACTAGTTAAGCCCTGGAACCACTTGCCTATGCCAGGAAATATGAAGACAATTCCTTGGCCAACGGACAGGGAGTGATCCATAGTTGTGTCCATTCTGAAGGACGATGATCCAACAGCATTCTTACACTATGGAACAATATCACTAATCTCAAATGAAGTCTATCATCACTGAAAATCATCCAACAACAGTTAAAACAGTACATTGTTCAGGAGATGCAGGAAATTCAGGCCAGATTCAGAAGAGTGCGGGCCACAAAGGGTATCATTATGGATGTTAGATGGATCTTGGCTCAAAGCATAGAATGTCAGAAAAATGTGTGTTTGTATTTTATTGACTATGCCAGAGCTGTTATATAGAGTTGACACAACTTTGATGAAATGAGGAGGATTTGAAGCACTTGCTGATAAAAAAAAAATGTAACCTTTGTTCGTTTTACCACTCAGTGTAAAAAGACCAAAATTCTCACAACTGGACCAATTGATAACATCATGAGAAATGGAGACAAAAGTTGAAGTTGTTAAGAAAATCATTTTGCCAGGCTGAGCCCCAGTGGCGTACCGGTTGTGCGCGGGACCACAGCCCACTGGGATGGAGGTTCGATTCCAGCAGTGGCTCCACAGGAGCAAAGGCTGGGCCTCCTACTGCCACCACCAGAGGGCAGTGATGCCCCCCCACAAAAAAAACAACAACCAAAAAAAGAAAATCATTTTGCTTGGATCCACACTCATTGCTCTTGGAAGCAGCAGTTAAGAGATCAAGAGTTAAATTGGGTAAATCTGCTGTAGAAAACCTCTTAAGGTTCTTGAAAAGCAAGTCACAGTGTTTCCTATCAACTCATATGTATTTGAAATTTAGATATTGAATAAGGAAGATGGAAGAAATATCAGTGCATTGGAATCATGGTGCTGGAAAATAATATTGAAAATGCAATAGATTGCTGAAAGCATAAATAAATTTGCCATGAAAGAAGTGTGGCCAGAGTGCTCCTTACTGGCAAGAGTGACGGGACTTCATCTTGGATATTTTGTACATATTGGCATGACACATGAATCCTTAGAGAAGGACATCATACGTGGTATAGGAGGGGCAGTAAAAACAACAAGAAACAACAAGAGGAAGTTCTCCTGACAGAGTGACTGTAACAATGGACTCAGGCATAGGAATGCTTCTAAGAATGGCAAAGGGCAATGTTATGTTTTGTTCTTCTGTGCATAGTGTCTTTCTGTGTTGAAAAGGACTCGATGTCACCTAACAATGGCAACAACAACAATAGTTTTGTGATAGATACCTAGTCGTTTATCAATTTGAGAATTAAGAGTGTAGGGGTAGAGTCTAGTCTGTCAATCAGATCATAGACAATGAAGTTTTTGTGTGGGAATTCTCCTGAGAATTCTGGGAAGTTCTTGGAGATGAGAGAGTCACTGCTCACACCCTGTGAGACATAGCAGCTGACAAGACACATGAACCCACCCTGATGCAGCCCTGGGTGCTGGATAAGCCATGTAGAGAACTCTGCCAGCACTGAGATATTTCCAATGACACTGGACCCAAAGACTTTGTACCCATTGACCTGTGATCTCCTACATTCAGTGTCATTGCATGTGTTTTCTGAGTCTGAAGAGGGCTTTATAGATTGCTGTCAGGGTCATATTGGACTTATGCACTTGATCTGGACTGGGTTGGGATATTTTCTTAATGTACAATTGCCCTTTATACAAAACTCTCTCTTATAGACAGACATATGTGTGCTTATGAATTTGTTTCTCTAGTCTACCCATACTAACACAAACATAGACAGCTCAATTGCTTCAGCTTACACAATTATATAAAAAATAGTATGATGCCCAAACTCTTCCAACCACATCAGCTGCAGACAGGTACAGAACTTTTTAAAAAATATTTTATTAGGGACTCAGATAAATCTTATCACAATCCATACATACATCCATTACTTGCAAAGCACTTTTGTACTTAGTTGCCATCATTATTTTCAAAACATTGTCTTTCTACTTAAGCCCTTGGTATCAGCTAATTTTTCCCTTTCTACCCACTCCCCCCTCCCTCATAAACTCTTGATGTTTTATAAATTACTGTTATTTTGTCATATTCTACACTGTCCGATGTTTCGCTTCACCCACTTCAGTGTTGTCCATACCCCAGGGAGGAGGTTATATGTATATATTCACACTCAGTTTCCACTTTCTAAGCAAAAGTGATTTGTCAAGAGCAATGGTCATGGAAACTATTTTGCTGTTTTGTTTCTCCTTTTATAGTCATTCAAGACATTTTGCTTGTTTCACTTCTCCAGACCAAATGATATCTAGGAAAACATCCTGGAATGCCTTACCAAAGTGTCTTTCTCCTCAACATGCTCCTGCTCAATCCTCCCATCAAAAAAGGACAATTCTGTGACAATTTCTATGAAAAATCATTAGTCATCTATGTTGAGTCCTGATTTAACTCCCCTGACTTTATTTTGTTTCTTAATCTTTTCAAAACATATTTAATGGACAACAATGTTCCTCTAGTTAATAATGTAGAAAAGACTTCATTGACATTTGTGAATTCCCAGGACCTTCAGTTATCTTGGGGTTGGCAAATTGAACTAGTATCTCTACTGACAATAGTACCTTGAACTTACTGAAGCATATAACAAATAGTATAAATCATATATTTAAAATTTTAATTCATTCATTTTCTATGAATTTTAAATGTCCCTTTGCATACATATTCTACTTAAGCAGACTTAGATGGTCACCATGTTCTTCAAAATTGGCTGTATTCTACACAGATAAATATTTTTGTGTAGTCAATAACACATGTAAACGTCTTTATGGCATTCTGTAATTTGGCCAGTGTCCAGCTGATATCAGCACTTATAATCCCTTGTTGCATGTCCACTTGAATCCAGCTTGACTTTCTGCCAGTGTCCAATTCATATATAATAGTCATCATTTAAAAATTATATTTAGCAAATGTTTTACTTAGTGTCATAATAATGATAGTTCAATAATGTCTACATTCTGTTCGGTTACCTGTTTTCAGAATAAGAAGGGATAGAGCAGACCAGGTCCTAGTGTCTATAAAAGCTTTAGTCTGTTTTCTTCTCCACCCCAAGAATCTTCTTCCTTTGTTTATTCATCACACAGTTGCCCTCACCCATATGAAACAACTGACCCCGAGGAAACATGGAGAGAGGTTATCAAATTATCTTGAAAATTTCTCTTTTCTTTCACATTTTAGAATACACAAGTTTTGTTGCTTCAGGCCTTTGATACAATTGCAAAATGATTTATCCATCATATTCAGTGTTTTCTATCTAGTACACCAGAAATATTTATCGCTATATCTACTGAATGTGACCCTAAAACAATTATACTTTATTTTACAGCATGTGTTCATAGTGTTCATTGAAATTCCAATTTAACATTACAGGGTTTTCCCTTGCTCTCATCCAATCTGTTCTTCTAATGTCCTATCAACAGTAAGGTATTCAACATTATTTCATGTACGCATCGCCAAATGACTAAAATCATATAACTAAAAACAATCTTTCACAAATAAAAATTCTGAAGTTTGTTTGATATTTTTCCCTGTGGATCTCTTTTAAACATTAACTAGGTGCTATGTTCAGTTTCTGAACTGTAGGTTCAAATTTGTCACCAAATGCACATCGTGTGTGAAAATGCCTCAGGGAGAGATGTGGGTGGCTCTTGGTTGGCTCCATGGGATGCTATTAGCATTGTCAGGTTCATGCCAGCTATGGGTTGGATAATCAAAAGAAAAAATTCAAAAACCAAGATGTTATCAGGACTTTACTGCATATAGACACAGTAGCTTATTGAAAGATTGCTGTGGAATTAGGCCATTATTACTGATACGCATGTGTTAAAGGGCTCTCCGTTGTAATAATTATTTTCCTCTGCATGATAACATTTACTCATAAGTTCAATTAATTTTCTTAGTATTCATAATAATCTGAGCAGTGCAGGGTCAATACCCACTCACCGGGATGGAGAATGTGCTTTCTAGGGTGTACATAGGAGTCTGTTTAACCTTGAAGCTATGTATTCTAGGCAGTTCTTCAAACTCTTCATTTCAGAAACTAACACAACCTTGAGTTTTCCTTTTGACAGCAAAACTGACCTTGATTATCAGCTGAGAACAGGATTGTCATCACATAATAAAGACAGAGAATACATAATGCAGTTTAAGTGCCCTCTTAGGACATAGTTGAGTATATTTATGCCAGATTTGGGCAGTAAATTAACCAGTGAAACAGCCATAGTCTAAGAACCCATAATGATCAGATCCCTTAGGATTGAGATTTTAGGTTATTTGACTAAGTAATCCATCTGACTCAGCAGATATGTTAAAGATGATGAGACTGGTTTCAGAAAATATGAAAGGAATGAAAAAATGCTGAAACAAAAAAATGTGAAAGAAAGAATTCACCAAAATTAATGAAGTGCAATACTGGGAGAGTAATTTATATATTGCTAGTGTTCTTATTGTAAGGTAGAGGTATTCTCCAAAAAAACAATGGTCTTTAGAAACCAGGTACATCTAAGATTTGCAGGGAGTAGACTGCAGTGTGTAATGTCTTTTAATTTTTACCATGATTATTGTCTGCTGAAAGATCACCGATGAGTCCCTACTTGAGCCCTGTTTATTGCCAAATATACAATATCATCTCATATCATATTGCTCTACAGTGGCAGCCAATTTATGATAACTGATGTACTTGGTGCACAGACTGTCCTTTTTACCTCTGTTTGACAACTCTGAAAATCCTCCCCATTTCCAGAGCTCCTCACCGTTTCAACGACACACTCGATTTCAACTCCATTATAGTTCAATTTCTGTTGCCGCCATGCAAAGGAGCCTCCGTCTTTTCCTCACTGTTTTCTCGACAGGATTCTCCTTACATGACCTGCATGCAAACCTCAATACTAATTTTCCAGAAAAATGACCACAAACATCATACAAACAGACATGATTGCATTTAGTGCATGGCAAGAGATCCTAAGTAGATACTTCTGTATAATCTGGCATGATTGAAACATGGTGAAAGTAGTGCTAGGAAAGGATTGAGTATGGGTCTTGAAAGTAGGTTAATGCCAGAATATGGAAAATCTTATACTCTGAGGAAAAGCAGTATCATTCTGAAATGACCTCAAAGAATTGCAAGACCATATTCTCTTCAATGTGCACCAGAGTACTGGAGTGGTTTCTTGTTGCCATGATGATAGTGTGCTGACAAGAGATTCTAACTCATCTTCCAAACCTTAAACACATATAATTAAAATTCTATAATGAGAGAGGTATTAAAAAGATCATCCCTCTGTAGAGATCAAACCTGGACATTTATGTAAAATTTGAAGCCCAATATAGAAAAAAATATTCTCCAACTTTATTTTGACATAAGAGAGCATTTCCATAAGGCTCTGGACTTCTATACTGATTTACATATTACTTATACCTACAGAGAGAGGCATATTGTGACTTTGAGAGTAGCAAAAAGGGCTTAGGAGGAAGTGAAGTTCTTCTAAAAATTGATTTCAGAGAGCATCTAGAAAATTCTGTTCTTGGAAGAATTCAGAAATCACTTTTGTCATCCATCTCTTAAAGACCGGTAAGTAGTGGTTGAAATATGCATATTTTCTGCCATGATATATTGCTACCATAGACACTCTAAGGATACAAAATTTCTGAAATTTCTAAACAGTATTCCAGTACTGCAATTGATCTTTAATTCAGCTATGTACTACTTTAGCCAAAAGTCTATGACTTTTTTGTTCCTATTCTTGTTATTCATCTGTTTCTAATACACTAATATTGGCTACCATAGGGACACGAAAGTCATGGTGGAAGGTTCGAAGTCCAAATTCTGACTTTTGTTTAACAACTATATATAATCTACCTACCTACCTACAGCTTTAATTGTGTTGTTGAGAAGAGACAAAACGGAAGTTCATGCTTGTATTTCAATGACAGATTTTTAAAATTGGAGATAAAATTGAAAGCTGACCATGGTTTAAAACGTATTAGGTTTTAAAATGTTTTTCCACACACACACACACACACACACACACACAAACTAAGAACATATGCTTGGTTGAGAGTCAAAAAAAATAGAAAGATCTTTAACAAGACAGGCTGATACAGTTCCTGCAACAATGGGCTGAAACATAACAATTGTGATGATGATGCTGTACTTAACATTTCACAGTTCAATGTCGTGATAGCTGTATTACCTCCCTATAAAATGGTTTGGGGAAGAAAAAAAACATAAAATAAAAAAGTCCAGGATCTGTTGAGCTTAGACTGCACAATTTTCAACAAAATTTTTACCAATAGAATTCAACGAGGCATCAAAAAATAATACCGCACGATCAAGTGGGAGTCATACCAGATATGCAAGGATTGTTTAATTTTAGAAAAACAATCCGGTTCAAATCTAGCAGCAGCAAGGCTGGGCGTCCCACTCCCACCAGAGGGCAGGGATGCCTAAATAAAACAGCAACGTAAAACAATCTTAAAAAAAAATTAAGATCATTTAGGGCTAAGCCGCGGTGGCGTAGTGGTTGTGCGCAAGACTGCGGCCCACTGGGATGGAGGTTCGATTCCAGCTCCACAGAGCAAAGGCTGGACCTCCTACTCCCACCACCTGAGGGCAGTGATGCCCCACGCCCCAAAAAAAGAAAAACAATCAATGTAATTCACCACACCACACAACAAAAAGAATAAAACCATACAACTTTACACACACACACACACACACACACACACAAACATACATGAGTACTGGAGAAAACCTCCGTCAGGCTGAATGTTCGTAGTACATATTTTTACCCTTAGGCAAGCATTGAAATCACTCACTGTAAGTTCTCCTTGGTCACAGAGAATTCTTTCATTAAATTAGTTGCATTTGAAACTCACTTTTTGTGATGGCCAATTTACGAGAACTGCTTGCAGCTGTGAAATTTTGTTTCCTGCTCAGATAAAAATGCCACAGAAAGTGTTGTGATGTTGAACAGAGTTTACAAAGACAACATTATGGGAGAGACTCGAATGTAGGAGTAGTATTTGTATTGAAAAAAAAAAAGAAATGTTGGTAGATGACAAACCTCATTCTAGACATGCGGACCTTCCTGAACGTACAGAAATATCGACAACATTTATGCACTTGTGCTCAAAGATGGATGACAGACTTTTGAAGATATGAGAAAGTTATCTGGACTACTTGGGAGCTCAGTTTAGCAAATTGTAACAGAAGATTTGAGAATGAGAAGGGTCGCTGGGAAATCTGTGGCTCGGATTCTAACTGAACAGGAAAAAGTGTCGAGTGGAAACACGCTGTGCTTTGAAAGACCAACTCTGAAGCCACCCAGACATTTTTTCCTAGGTCATTACTGATGAGGAGGCATGCTGCTATTCTTATGACCCTGAAAGCAAGCATCAGTCAAGCCAGTGGAAAACGTCATCATTACCTCACTCCCAAAAGTTCATCAAGTGAAATCAAAGATCAAGGTGTTGCTCATTTTTTTTCATGTGAGGGGAATAGTGCATTTAGAGTTTGTTCCACTAGGTCAGACTTTTAATCAAGTTTTCTATTTAGTGGTTCTGAAGAGATTATGTTACAAAAAAGGGCTGATTTGTGGCAGACAAGGACCTGCAGACAATGAGTAGACAATGCACCTGCTCATACAGCCATCTGAGTGTGTCAGTTTGGGACAAAAACCCTATGCCTCTTACTCACCTGACCTTGCTCCATGTGACTTATTTTTGTTCCCATGAATGAAGAGAGACATGAAAGAAAGTGATTTAATGATGTTGAAGAGGTAAAGAAAGAAAAAAAAAAACAAGAAAGGTGCTTTCAGTCATCCAAACAGATGAGTTTGAAAAATATTTCCCAGAATGGAATCACAGATTTCACAAATGCATTAAGTGTAATGAAAAGTTCTTTGACAGTGATAAGGTTGCTTTGTAAAAAAATGTAAATAGATAGCTTTGAAAAAAAATCTGCTTTCTCGAAGGGGTATCCCCTCATAGATATAATGTGTTGGTGTGAGGTGGTATCTCCTTGTTATTTGAATTTAAATTATTTTTTTATTTTTTTTGGGCATCACTGCCCTCTGGTGGTGGTAGTAGGAGGCCCAGCCTTTGGTCCTGTGGAGCTGGAATTGAACCTCCATCTGTATTTTTCTTATTACTACTGACCCTGAACATCTAAGGCTGAATGTTGTCTTTGGGGAATTGTCTGTTCATGTCTTGTGCTGTGAGATTAAATGAGATCAGCTCATTCACAACAAACAGCGTCTAAAAGGTCACCATCTGCAATTGATATAGACTAAAGGTAAAAAATGAGCCAAAGTTGGGGTTAAGAGACCATGGAGCCATGAAGCTCCAAGGCCTGGAAATTTATTTGAGTCAGGTTTTTATATCCTCTCCTTGTCATATAGCATGCGTCTTGTGGCAAGTTCCCTCAAAAAGGGATAGTTGAGATTATCTGAGGGTATACAAAGAAAACATTCATAATTAATAATTGACCCATGGAATGGAGGGGATGGTAAAATCAGGAACCAGGAGTAGCTCATACATTGCAGAATGCTATGCTTCAGCAGCTTTTCCAGGAAGAGTGTCTACATTATCTTAAGAGAAAGTCAGACCACCCAGTGCATGCTAAGCTTTCCTGCTTGAGCCCCCAGCATTTTCCCCCATGGCCTTCCCTGCGATATGAAAGGTGGTAGTCCCATCCCAGTTGTCCCTGGAGTAGACAGCATTTTCCACATTGAGCCTGTATTTTTCAGTGGGTTATTTGTATTTTTCTTGTTAAGATGTTGCAGTCTTCAATAGATTTTGGAGATAAGCCCTCTATCTGATGAATATTTTACTATCTTTTTCCAATCTGTGGGTTGGTTCTCTATTGACTTTTTTTTGGGGGGGAGGGGCATCACTGCCATCTGGTGGTCGTGGGAGCTACCCAGTCTTGCTCCCAGAGAGCTACAGCTGGATTTGAACTGCCAAGCCAGTAGGCTGCAGTCCCGCATTTAACGACTATGCCACTAGGGCTCAGCCCTCTGTTGACTTTTGTAATGAAGTCTTTTGTTTTGCAAAAGTGTCATATTTATAGTAGGTCCCAGTTCTTTATTTTGTCTTCTTTAGTATATTTATTTTTCCATTATGTTCAGTAGTATGTGTATACATTGTATGGCGGTCCTTAACTTTATCCCTCTTTTTCCATTGATGGTCTAATTGTGTGATTTATATTGAGATCTTTGATTCATCTTGAGCTTATTTTTGTACATGATGTGAGAAAAGAGCCCTGTTTCATGCTTTTACAGGTCAAATTCAGTTTTGCTAGCACCATTTGTTGGGAGATATTCTCTTTCCCACATAATGTATTTTAGTTCTTTATTAAACCAGATGTCTGGAGATTTCCAGAGAAAACATAATTGCCAAATTGAACTACCTAGTGAATTTGACCAGGCCCAGTCAGATTCTAACAGGCCAGAATCTACTTCTAAAATGTCAATCTGTCTGAAACCTGTGGAGCTATTTTACTCTGTATATGTAGAAAGCAGATCAATGGCCATAACAACAAAAATATTTACTATGAATTTTTCTGATATTTTCTGTTTAGTAGGAGGCTAGTTCTGGGCTCAGATGTTAAGGATAGCTATGAATAGCTATTGATAAATTTCCCTTCTATGCCTACTTTATGAGCTTTTTTTCATGAGTGAATGTTGAATTTTATCAAATGCATCAATCGATGCAGAGTTTTCTGTATCAATTAACACTATAATATGATTCTTCTTTATTTTGTTTATGTGATGAATTACATTGATTGCTTTTCCATTATTAAATCACCCTTTCATATTTGATATAAAAACCACTGGACAATGATATTTTGTTTACATTGTTTTTCTTGATGTCAGTAGAACTTCATTGAAAATCTTGCCACATATATTCAATAGAGATATGTGTTTGTGGTTTTCAATTTAGTCATGTCTTTGTCTGGTTCAGGTATCAGAGGTATAGTTGCTTCATAAAATGAATTTGACAGTATATCATCCATTTTTATGTTGTGGAATAATTTTATAAAATTGGTATCAAGACTTCTTTAAATTTCTGATAGAATTCCCATGTGAGACCTGGATTTTTTTATGTTGGGAATTTTTATTTAAATGACTATATCTACTTATTTTCCTGTTATCAGCTACTTGAGATTTTTTACATCATTCTGTGTTAATTTGGATAAATAAGGTATTTCTAGAAATTTGACCATTTCTTCTAGATTTTTGTCTTTGTTGGAATGCAATTTTTCATCATACTGTGTGATGTGATTATGCTTGCTTTGTTGTAATATCATCCATTTCATTTCTTATTCATAGAATTTGTTTTTGTCTCATTCTACTCTTGTAAAGTCCTAAAAATGATACATCCTCTGTCTTCTATATTTTCAAATGGTCATTTGTGGTAGTTTCCCAATGCAATATTTAGTATGATTTTTGATGATTGAGATCATAAGTATTGATTATGGATCCAAGTGAGATGAAGTAACTTGATAACTTCAATCTCTTCTTCATTTTTTCATAATGTTGTCTCTTGGTTCAATTAAGAAGATTTTGGTTTCTTTCATATTGAATTGTAATCTATATTAAAAGTTTCAGTCCTTTAGTAACTTCTTTAAGTCTCTTGACTTTCTGTATCCCATTGAAGCAATAATAATGTAATCTGGATGTTAAGGTTGTTATTAACCCTTCTTTCAATCCTGATGCTGTGTTCTTCTTCATAGAGTGCCGCCTCCTGGATTATTTGCTCAGTTTATATGATACAACCATACTTGCTGAAAGTTAGGAGAACTTAAAGCATTTTTTGAGGAAAACTGCAGACTTTAGTATGGGTTCTAAGTCAATGTAAAGAAAACCAAAGTACTCACAACTGAACTGGTAGATACCAACATGATAAATGTAGAAAAATGAAAGCTATAAGAATTTCTTTTTAGTTGGATCCATGGTCAATGTACATGGACACCACTGTCAAGAAATCAAACATGGTATTGTATTAGGCAATCTTGATGCAAAAGACTTGATATGTTGAAGACCAGATATGTCACTGTGAAGACAACAGTGTGACTGATCCAAACCATGGAATCTTCACTAAACTAATATGTATGTGAAAGTTGGACAGTGACTAGGGATACTGAGAAAGAAATGAAACATTTTAACTTTGTTTGTGAATAATACTGAAAACACCATGAATTTGCAAGATGAATCAGCAAATCTGGCTGGAAAGAAGGATAATGCTCTTTAAAAGCAAGAATGGTGTGCTTTGCCTGTTTAAAGAAATACCAGTTCCTGGAAAATACATCGTACATGATAAAGAGGATGATCAAGGAAAAACAGAAGAATGCTTAAAGAGATGAACTGGCACGGTGGCTGCAGCATTGGCCCCCAATATAGCTATGATTGTAAGGATGACTCAGGCGTGAGCAGTATTTGGTTCCATTGTGCTCAGGGTTGCTATGAGTGGGAAGTGACTGGATGCCATCTAAAATCAAAGAAAAGGCTATAGGACAAGAAATGGTATTGAGATATGGTTCTGCTGTGGATATGGGGATGGGATATGGATGTGATAGCATAATTCACTTAATGTATTTCAACCACTGAGTTGTATGATATGTGAATTGTATATCAGCAACTCTTCTAAACAGATTAAGATTTAGAAAAATCATTTAGTCCTTTAAAATTGGATATAATGCATAAGTTCATGAAATTTAGATACCTCAGCCTTAAAGGTTTGAATGGTTATAACCCTTTTCCTTAGGAGTGTCAGGCAAATAATCCTTTAACTGGGGAAAGTACATGAAAGTTTGTTTAAAATAATTTCTCCAAGGTACTGCTTCAGTTATTTTTTTAAATATAGTGACTAATTCTCTTTATGAAATTTTGTTTCATTTCATATATTTTCAGTCACATATATGTTAAGTAAATTTTATACCTGAATAAACATATAAAATGAAAAACATGATGCAGTTGTTTTGATTAAAAGGTGAGTCTTTTACTTCCTGTTTTTTCATTCTTCAAATACATGGTTATCAAATGCACATTTTTATTTTTATCATTGTCCTTAAAATATACTTTATACTACAGCATTGCTATGAAAAGGAATGACAAATATTTAACTTCTTTGTTTAAAGCTTTTCAGAGAACTAGAAGATCTCTCATTTTTTCAGGATCACAAATGTTAGTTTCATTGTCTATCAAGAGCTTAGCTACATTTTTTCCTCTTAACCTTCCCCTATAAAATTACATATAGATATAGATATATAGATAGATATACATATATAAAATTAGCTTTACCAGATTTTCAGAAGGCTTAAAATCTGGCCTGCATCTCTGGAGGCTCCTGTCACTATACTGTTGCAAATATAGTTGGATGATCTTCAGCAAAATTTGACTTGCCTGTGGTACCAATAACACTGTTTTACAGTTTGAGCATACTATTAGGTCACCCTTTCTTTGGAATGAGTACAAAGATGGATCTCTTCCAAACAGCTGGTCAAGTAGATGTCTTCCATATTTCCTGGTATAGATCAGTGAATGTTTGCAGTGGTTCATCAGTTTGCTGATGCATTTTAATTGGTAAAACATCAATTCGTGTAGCCTTATAGTTAGCTGTTGTTTTTAGTCCAGCTCATACTTCCTTCAGCAACATTGGTTCTTGCTTATATGCTATCTACTGCCATGGTGAAATGTAGACTAGTTATTTGGGGTACAGTGAATCTCTGTATTCTATCCATATTCCCTTGTTCCTTTTTCATCATTTGCCCATCGAATCTTTCAATATTTTAACTCAAGTTCTTTCAGTTTAATATCTCCTGAGAGTATTCTCCAATTGTGGTTTTCTAATTCTAGGTCTTTGTACATTTCATTATTCTATTTTACCTGGTGCTCTCCAACTGCCCTTTAAAGTTCTATTTAGCTCATGTCATCTTCAGCTTTGTTTCTATCATCATAGCCTTATTTTTCTTCTGCCATTTCTTCTTTGTTTCCAACTTTCACATTATAATCACCAATAATCATGAATTCATCTTGATCACATGTTTGATCAATTTTTCACTGAATAAGCTCATAAAAATCTTCCAATAGCTTCTACACTGACTTTAGTGGTTGGTACATAAATTTGTATAATACCTATATTGACTGGGTTTCCTAACATTCCCTCTTTTGATAAGTGGGGAGGGGCATCACTGCCCTCTGGTGGGAGTAGGAGTCCCAGTCTTGCTCCTGGAGAACTGCTGCTGGATTTTGAACTGACAACCCAGTGGGCCGCAGTCCCGCACACAATCACTTCGCCACCGGGGCTCAGTCTGAAGATAGATATTATCCTATCACAGACATCATTGTGCTTTAAGAACTTGACTTGTTCTTTTTGTCAATGAATGTGACACCATTATCCTTGAGCTTTTCATTTCTTGCATTGTAAACCATATGGTTGTCTTATTCAATTATGTCAATACCCAGTTCATTTCAACTCCATTTTTGACAACTTCCAATTTTCCTAAATTCATACTTTGTACACTCTAAATTCCAAGTATTAATAGATATTTACAGCCATTTCTTCATATTTGGGACCAAGTGCCATCAGCAAATGTGGATTCTGAACATTTTACCATGTCATGACGGCTGAGTCTCCTGTAGAAGGCAGTTCTTTGTCCATCTGAGTGCCCTCTGACTTGAGAGACTTATCCTCTGACACTATATTTGACAATATTCTTGTACTCATGAGATTTTCAGTATCTGACAGTGCTTTCATATGGTTCAGAAGGGTTTCATTGGCTAATTTCCCAAAGTGAGGAGCATGTTCATGCTTCATAATTTCCTCTTAGTCTAATATCTGCAACCTGCTCAATGTGAGTAACCCTGCTGGTGTTTGAAATACCAGCATCATAGCAACATGCAAGCCACCACAGTATAATGAATTGATGAATAAACAGTGGATTCATATCATGCATTAAAATAATTCATGTCTAAGTTTATACACAAATATTAACCTTTTCCTCTTTAGGCAGGTTGGAGGTACCAAAAACCAAAAAAAATCCCAAAAAACCCTATCAATCAAATTGAACTACCCAAGGTAGAGAGCTAGCATAGTGGTATAATGAATTGTGTTGCTTATTAGGGTCAGCAGTTTTCTTTTTGTTTGTCTGCTTTTGGGGGGGGGGGGGCATCACTGCCCCGGTTGGTGGGAGTAGGAGGCCCAGCCTTTGCTCCATGGAGCTGGAATTGGACCTCCATCCCAGTGGGCCGCAGTCCCGCACACAACCACTACTATGCCACTGGGGCTCAGCCCAGGGTCAGCAGTTTAATTCCACTAACTGCCCCTTGTGAGAAAAAGGAGGCCTTCTAGTCCCTTAAAGATTTGCAACCTTGGAAACCCACAGGGGCAGGTTGATTCTGTCCTACAGGGATATTGTAGGTTGAAGTGGACACAATGGCAATGGGTTAGAGTAGAGAGTAAAATTCAGATTGTAGGGTTATAAAAATATCCATTTTAAATTTCACCACACTGTTTTAAAATAGACTTTCAAAGTGATATGCAAACTGACATTATTAGCAGTGCATAAGTGTACTTACTTTCTCTATCACCAACAGTTGGTATTTTTGAAGAGTTCTACAAGCCAACAATTGATAGAAGCTGTTAGCTTCCTACTTTTTAAATTATCAGTATTTTAATCACTTATGAAATGGAACATTTTGATATTTTACTGACAATTTGAAATTAATTTTTGAAAATTATCCATCCATAACTTTGTCCATTCTCCCACTATTCATATTTGTCTTTCTCTTATTCTTTCGAGATGCTGTAATGCACTGTATTTATTTACATCCATTGTTTGTTGACATAGATGCCTTTCTGCCTTTTTTCTTTAATTTTTTGTAGCTGAAGAGGAGTAAATATAGCTGAAAATAATTTTACCCTTTCCCCCAAATTTAGTCATTTATTTTATTATTCACACTTACCTGATATATTTAATATAATCATCCTACCATAAAGTGCTATTTGATAATGTTATTATTCCACTTTGCTCATTTAAATGTGTGTGTATGTGTGTGTGCTTTTATAAGGTGTTAAGACCCTCAAGTCATTTTTTTTCCTCATTGAGACATCTATGTGACTAAGTAGCATAGCCCTGTAATATTTTTTTGGCTATAATCTTCGTTGGAGCAGATCACCAAGGTTTTCTCCTGAGGAATGAGTGAGTGACACTGAAATGCCAAGTTTTGGGTCTTTTGGTTAGCAGCTATGCACATGACCATTGTATGCAGCTATATATATATATATATATATATATACACACACACACACACATACATACACAAATATACCAAATACATACACCTTTCATAATCAAGATGAAGTAACTTAGCTATAAGTTAGAAACAAAAAAATTAACTTTGCATTGAAAAATATAAACAACAAAAAAGTATTCCACATATTGCATTTCAAAATGTCATCCTCCCAAACCTTGATCTCAGAAGATCATAAAGGCCTTTGATAAGAGTTGGTTTCCCCATGTTACTAGAGAAAAACCAATGCTTTGCATCATAAACAGGGACAAGGAGTATTCTTTAGCTTTGTCTGATTTCTGGATGATGCCCAAGAGTGAAAAATTCTTGCAAAACATGCTAGTGGATAGTGTATTAGGGTGACCAGAAATTATAAATGAATATTTATCTCCAAAAAATAAAATTATATGTGCAGATATATACACATATGCAAGGAAGCTTCAAATTCTTTTGGTAGAAAAATTGAATTAAATGATAGTTGATTATTTTTCAGTAATTAAAAAAATAATTTTTGGGGTTCATACAACTCTTATCACAATCCACACATATATCCATCATGTCAAGCACATTTGTACATTTGTTGCCATAATTATTCTCAAAACATTTCTTTCTGCTTGAGCACTTAGTATCAGGTTCTCATTTCCCCCCTCCCTCGCCACCCCACTCCCCAATGAATCCTTGATAATTTTTAAATCATCATTTTGTGTCATGTCTTAAACTGTCTGGCATTTCCCTTCACCAACTTTTATGTAGTCTGTCCCCCAGGGAGGGGGCTATATGTAGAGTCTTATAATCAGTTCCTTATTTACACTCTACCTTCCCCCCACGCTCCAGGTATTGCCACTCCCACCACTGGTCCTGAATGGATCATCTGTCCTGGATTCCCTGTTTTTCTAGTTCATATCTGTACTAGTGTACATCCTCTGGTCTAGCCAGATTTGTAAGGTAGAGTTGGGATGATGATAGTAGGGGGAGAAGGAAGGGAAGGGGGAGGAAGCATTAAAGAGCTAGAGGAAAGTTGAATATTTCATTGTTGCTATACTGCACCTTGACTGGCTCCTCTCGTTCCCAAGATCCTTCTGTAAGGGGATGTCCAGTTGCCTGCAGATGGGGTTTGGGTCCCACTCCACACTTTCCTCATTCACAATGATAGGATTTTTTGTTCTTTGATGCCTGACACTTATTCCCTTTGGCACCTAATGATCATATAGGCTGCTGTGTTTCTTCCACGTGGGCTTTGTTGCTTCTCAGCTAGATGGCCCTAGATGGCCGCTTGTTATTCTTTAAGCTTTCAAGACTCCAGACACCATATCTTTGATAACTGGGCATCATCAACTTTCTTCACCACATTTGCTTATGCATCTGCTTTGTCTATAGTGATCATGATGGGAAGGTGAACCCCATGGAATGCCAGTTTAATAGAACAAAGTGTTCTTGCACTGAGGGAACACTTGAGTGAAGGACCAATGTTCATCTGCTGCTTTAATACTAAACTTATAAATATATGCACATAGATAATTTCCCCATCATCATATATAAATATATTTACCTATATACATGCCTATATTTAGACCTCTATATATGACCTATGCTTCTGAGTTTTTTCCTCTATTTCCTTTTACTTTCCTCTTGTTTCACTATTATGCTCATCCTTCATTTGTGTTTCATTAATTCCTCCTAGTTCTTTGCTGAAGCCCTACCAGCCCTCTTATCCTCCTTGTCACTGATTTTGGATTACTTGTTGTTTTCATGTCTTTGAGTTTATTAACACCATCTCCCTTCCCCCACCTTTCCCTCTCCCATGTCCTCCAGTCCCATTGTTTTCACCTCCATATTGTTTACCCAGTCTATCTTATCTAGATGGACCTACAGAGATAATAATATGCACAAAAAGAAGACAGAGCAAAACAAAGCAATACACTAATTGAAAAGAAAACAGCAGCAACAACAACAACAAAACAATGGCAAAAAAAGAGAGAAAAGCCCATAAAGAGTTCAAGGTCTGTTTGTTGACCTTTAGGAGTGCTTACCTGTTGAGTCTGATGGGGTGCCATGACCTGGTCCCCATAGTCTATTTCTTGTGTCCCTCTGGACATCCTTGCTTTGCTCCTTTGCTGGTCTGTTGCATGCCCTTAGTGTATTGCCTAACTGTAGTGGGGTAAGGCTGGGCACAATTTCCACAGTGTGTTTCCAGTGTTGTTCCTAGTAGGGCCATGAGTCAGTGAGGGATGATGAAACTTGCAGTGGGGCCAGACACATGGTCCTCTCTGTGCACTGGCTGCTCTGAGCAGGGATATCGTCCTCAAGGCTTGGTGGGCCAGAAGGTGCTCCACTCTCTCTTCCTCCCCCTTCATTTCCTCTTGTGTATCTGGTCAAACGTGTCCCTCTCCCTGAGCTGCCACTTCAGTGCTTTCTTCTGAAGTAAACTCTTCTGGGGGAGGGGTGGCTGTCCACATAGTTGGTCGTGGGACAAGTTCATTTCAGCAAATTTTTAAAGTGTAAAAACTACCAAACCCTACCATTGATTTGATGCTGACTCACAGTGACTCCCCTGTAGGTGTCAGAGATTCAAACTGTTCACAGAAGTAGAAATCCCATCTTTGTCCATTGGGGCAGCAGGGGGATTTGAATGGGAGACCATGCAGATCACAGTCCAACCACTATTCCATGATCCATATGTAAGCTATGTATTGTATCATTGTATATACAAGCATATAAGATATGAAGTAATACTTTCATCATTGTTGTATAAAGATGGCACCAATCATTTCTAAAATATTTACTGGTGATCCAATTCTCTATTTTAAGTATATTAAGTTCCTGAGTCAACAGAATATATTCAGTTCCTGATTCAACAGAACTATCCATTTTGCCTCTCATTATTTCGATTTCCAATCGACTTATCCAGAGTGGGTGTACTTTTACAAATCACTATACTAAAAAACATCTAAGAACACATTTAAGAGCATAATTTTATTGCTGTTAGCAGCTGTTGAGAATGTCCTAACTCTTAGCAAACTTATATACAACAGAATGTAGCATTGCCAAGTCTTGCGTCATGCTCAAAATTGTTCTTAGCCTGAGACCATTGCTCTAGAATCTGTGTCAATCCAGTCTGTTGAAGGCTTTCCTTTTTTTACTGACCCTCTCCTTTACCAAGCATCATTTTCTGCTTTAAGGACTTGTCTCTCCTTATAAGATGTCCAAGATACATCTGGGTCTCACTGTCCTTGCTTCTAAGGGGCATCCAGGTTGTACTTCTTTCAAGATGGATTCATTTTTATTTTGGCAGTCCATGGAATTTTCAAGATAAAGGCCAAAGGTGAGCAGAAACCTTGGTGGTAGCCAGAAGACACAGTTACAAGAACACAGCATCTAACCTAAACCAAGTGCCTGCCTAGAGACATAAAATGGATATGGGTAATTTGGGGAAGGGTTAAGTGGCTCTTAAGGAATTCATTGTTTTGTGCTGCATACCTGCCTAAACCATCTTGAATCAGCCTTTGTACATTATATCCTTCTTCTTCTAGCTGAACATTGAATGAGGGACACCAACTCATACATATATTGTTTAAATTCCTGTTACTGTTTGAGGTCCAAATCAAGAACTTCATTTAATAATGTTTTAGAAGAATGTCATTGCCTGTGGGGGTATTCGTGGCAAGACCTGTGAATCTGGGAGAGAGGCAAAGAAAGTTTAGGACGTTGCTGCGTCTACTGGAGCGGTCTTGAAGCCACTGGGTATCTGCTACACAGCATCATGTAAATGATAAATGATAAAGGTGTCAAGGATGTTAATTTATTTGAATCTGCAATCATCCACATGGAAGGTCAGTCAGGAAATCAAATCATGCATTGCATTTCACAAATTTGTTTGAAAAGATCTCTTCACAAAAATGTCTCTTGAAACCACCTGGCCCAAACCATGATTATTTCAAAGGTCTCATAGGCATGTGAAAACTAAATAATGACTAAGGAAGATCAAGTAAAGTCTGAGGCCTGTGAAACTGAGTGCTGCCAAAAAAATATTGAATATACCATGGACAGCTAGATAAACAAACAAAGCTATCTTGGAAGTACAGAACAGAAAGCCCTAAGAAATGAGTGACTACACTTTTCCTCATGTGATATAGCCATGTTATCAAGAGAAACCAGAATCTGGAGAAGAACATAGTGCTTGGGAGAGGATCAGTGAAAAAGAAGAAGATATTGTGTTAGGCTCGATTAACTAAGGAAACAAAACCAAAGGCACTCATTTATGTATAAAAAAGAGCTTTATATCAAAGAGTAATCAAGAAAACATCCAGCCAAGTCCAAATCAAGTCATAAGTCTAATATTACCCATAAATCCAATACTAGTCCCCAAATCCTTCTTCAGACTTACAGTCACATGCAAAGATTCAAAATGCAGGAAAATCAATGGCTGGTGGGTGCAAATTCTTGTTGATCCAATGGTGGGAGAAGCATCTCAGCCTTGACACAGATAACCACATGGCTCTTCTCGCTCTTTTAATAGAAGGTGAAGCAGAGAGAGACCTCTTGGAGGTCTCAACAAGTCTATTTGTGAGTTGTCAAGGCAGAAAGAGAGAGAGGGGTGGGGGTAATTCTCAGATTCCTCATGAGAAGGCCACGCCCACAATGAGGTATCATAGGGCTCTGGCCTGATCAACAGGCTAGACTCCACCCATTCAGCCTTAGCACCCTTACATTGATCCAAGATGATGTAAGGACCACAGATTACCCCTTGTCAACTTGACACCTTTACACTGATCTTTAGCTGTATATAATTTTTAAGCAGAGCTAGAATAAAATCATATCTGTGCTTAAGAGGATAAAATTAAAATGCAAACAGTTCAAAATGTGCCAGCCTCATTTAAACTTTATGGGCTATAATCAAACAAAGCAAAAGCAATCTATACTTAACAAGTGCAGTTATGGGAATACTTATACCATAACCCTATAACCCCATCAATATAATTTCCCACCCATGAACGTTTTTAACCAGCCACTTCATGTTTTTTTCTCCTCATTTTTGTGTTTCAAATTTCTGTGATGCCCACTAGTACGAGCCCATCTTCTTAGGTGACAAGCCTGTTCTTTGATGTGAAGAATTGTCAGTCCATTTGGAATCTTGAGAAGGCTGCACCCAACCTGTCAAAAGTATATGGGATAATGTCTCACATCCTCACTTCTCAGGAACATTTATTTAAATTCCAGAATTTACTCAGTATCTATGATGCCTTGATACTAGGAGTAGTGATGAAACAGAAGCAAAAATGGACTAGAATTGAATGGAAACAGTAAAATGTCTTTCTGTTAGTGAAGCATAATATGTTCCATGTGCTCTCAGAGACCACAAAATATTTTGTCCTCAGTTTATAAAGAATCTGAGAATAATTTGGTTTTGTAAGAGTATGATGTTTTTTAGCTCACTCAAATTGTGTTAACAGTTGACAAAATTTTAATTTTATTTGATGTGCTTTGAATATGTATTTTATTAAAATATATATACTTGAAAACTAATAATAAACTTTATCCTAACACATCCTTGTTTATATAAGACTTTATTATATGAGCAAAATATTATCATGCTACATATTCTGTATTAGAAACAACAATTCTGAAGTACTCTCTAAGCTTACTCTGTGTTTGAACAATAAAATTGTATTATAATTATATATTTTATATTGCAGTTGTATATTATATCTTAATATAAATGACAAGTGGAAAATCAATCATAGTTAATCAATGATATTATGCAAGACTTACTATGTGAACATATAAAATGTTATACA
The DNA here is from genome assembly GCA_004026705.1 of Nesogale talazaci. Lineage (NCBI taxonomy): Eukaryota > Metazoa > Chordata > Mammalia > Afrosoricida > Tenrecidae > Nesogale > Nesogale talazaci. The sequence goes on from PVJH01006829.1 coordinate 91,478, forward strand.
ATAAATGCACATATAAAATGTTATAATTACCTGTTTTAGTTTGGGAAATTTTAAGTGTGAAGTCATCTGGGAATAAGATAAATTTTAGTCCTTGTGCAATATCCTTAGGGAGACAATATGGTGTTAGCAATGGATAGCTTTGTAGCCATTAAGAATTTCACAAGGTCTCTGCACTATCATTCTGGATACACCAGAGAGACAGAACATTGAAACTGCAAGCTGCTCAGAAAAGAACAAGTTGTTCTTGTGACAGAAAAGTGAACTAAAGAACAGATCACCATGGTAATAGCAGATGGCTTTTTTCAGGAACAGATGCTATTTTCATAGAGATTTAAAATGATGCTTAACTTATAAGATTAGCATAAAGGAAAATAATTGAAAATAACACCTGGGATAACCTTAGGTATAAGAAAAAGATCAAGTCAGAGCTCAAACTGAAACATAAACTTGAACAGACAACTACCCAATCAGACAGGGTGTCCTACCACCCTCAGTGTTATGGTGTCATCATTAGAGCGATGCTTAATAAACTGCCAGACATCAATGCAATAGATAACATCAGAAGGGGACTAAATTACCTTAGGAAAATTCTCATGTCATTATGACGTCCTGAAGTCAACACTTTGCAACTTTGATAGTCTTACTTTATCTTCATCATTGATATATATATATGTATGTATATATATATATATATTAATATAATGACTCAAGTTTCTTATCCACAATCAACAGCAGGAAATTAATTAGGTTCCCTTTGTAATCATCTTGAATTCTTTATTTAATTGTCCCTTGGAAAAGTTGTAAGGTGATACTAGAAGGATCTCTCTGTCATCCAATAGTATTGTCTTTGTCTTCATTTTTCTTTCTCTGGTTCTCCCTTTCAACACCAACTCTGTGCTGCTGAGTTTTTTCATCAATTCCATATGAATCTCTCCTAGTCAAAAATAACACATAATTGAACATATATAATTGCTATGAAAAGTTTTACCAAAGAGTGGGAAAGGGCAGCAGGATACAGAAAACACTGTCCATAACAAGGAAAATAATTTCAGTGGTTCTTATTCTTTAATTGACTGCCTAATGTCCAGCATTCAGGTAACATAATCCCTAAAGATAGTTATTCTCAACATTTATAGGAAGGGCATTTCTACATAATTATTAAATAACTGTATGGACTTAGATAGACTTACCTGTGTTTCTGGATGCCTGACTGTGTGGCCTTAGTGGAGTACTTGATTTTCATAAACCTCCACAATATCATCTTTGCTTATTAAGAATAGTAATAATAGCTTCATAGGAATGTGAGAAAGAGTAATAAGGTGTCAATAGTACAGTGTTTGGGGAACTTTTAAGTACTCAACAAATGTTAGCTACTAAAATTCTATCTCCATTATTATAATATAATGATCACTGTGATATAGCATTTAAATGCTATAGTTTTTTAAAAAAATTTTTGTTAGTTGTATATGTGAATAACTTGAATAGTAGTACTGGGTTATCATCACATGCTCAAGTAAGAGAGTAATTACTTAACCTTAGTGTCCTGGAAAGAATCTAATGTTATCCAAGAAAAGTTCGAGTATATGCTGAAAAATTAACTTGAAAGTCAGCTCGTTTTGTTAATGTAAGTAAGCCATTGGCTGTTTTGAAAGCTCTAGATCATCCCTACCAATAGTGCTCCTTTACTCATTTTCCCTTTGAATTCTTTTGAAATGATCTATTTTTTATAATTTTTATTCTGCTCTTTTTATTAGCTGACCAAACTTAACCTTCTCACCTTCTTTGTAGAAGCTTAGGCAACAAATCTTTCTCTGATTAATATTGAAGAAACTTATTAGTCATAAGCAGTTGCTCCAGAAATCCTGCTTCCAGTTTTCATGAAGTGCATTGTGTATCAACCAAGATATCACTGAAAAAGAGGCAACAGTATGCAATCACCATCTCCAGTTGTAATTCTTATCAAGACACAACAGTCATTGTTTAACAAACATCTGTTGTCCATTGTTTATGATCAATAATATTTTCAATACATTGATTCAATATATTGATATTTCATTACATTTTAAATACTATCTCTCTCTATATATAGTATGCTGTATGTGTGTATAAGAATATATATATATATCCATGTATATATATGGATGTTGCTTCTCTAGAGCATCCAGACTAACAAAACAAAAATTCTCTCATATCTTGAAAACAACTGACACTTTCAGAGAGAGTTTATAGCACAATATAGACCACTGACTACCATAGGGACACTTTCTCTTTTCTATTTCTTTTAAACCAGTTGAACATTTTAAGAAGCTGTATCCAGTTCCAATGCTGTTTGTTCCGTACAGTTGATAGTTCCAGAAGGTCCTATCCACTTATTTTTTACTTCATATTCAACAAAGGAAGTATACATATGAGATATACTCAGATTTTTCATTTAGAGATAACCAATATATCCTTGTTTAAGTGATATCAAAGCAATCTGGAAATCATTTTAAAGTTTACAAATCATGCTCAAAGCTTCATTCTACTACAGAAATTATTTTTTAAATTACAAAATATTACATATTTTCATAAATTGTATACATGACAATTAAAGGCAGAATATTTTTGCAAGCTACTAAATATAAAATGATAGCAACTACTTGATTGAAAAAATTTTTAATGTGGAAATACCTTAAAATATACCAATTATTCTATTATAGAATATATATGTATATATGTATCAAATCTATGATTTTGATTAGCATCTGGGTAGGCTAGAGAAACAAATTCATAAACATGCATATGGATATAAGGGAAAGGTTTATGTACAAGAGATATGGAACATTGAGAAAGCATCCCACCCTAGTCCAGTCCAAAGTAATAAGTTCAATATTAGCTCATATGTTTAATACCAGTCTATAAAGTCTCCTTTCGACTTATGAAGCACGTGTGATGACACCAGGCCAATCACAGGCCAATGGGTGCAGAGTCTTGTGTATACGGTGGCAGTAGAAGCATCTTAGCGCTTGCAGAAGTCTCCTTGTGGCCTCACTAGCATTTCAGCACTGACAGGAGTCTCCACATGATTTCTCCAGCCCCAGAGGTTTGGCTCCATCAGGGCAAGTTCATGTTGCCTCTTCTCTGGCTCCTCCATTCTCCAGGAATCAGGATGCTGTCATCTTGTCTTGTCAGTAGTTCGTTGTCTCAGAGACTGAGTCAAATCTCTCTTCTCCAATGGGGAAATACCATGAGACTTACCAAAATTCTCAAGAGAAAGCCATGCCCACACAGAGGCCTCATTGGCTACTCATTGGCTATCTCCAGATTAAGCAGGCTAGATTGCACCCTTATATCCCAATAATGAAATTAACATCAAGTACATGACAGCCGCAGCATTATTAATAGTCAACTTGGACTACTAACCACAAGGTTAGCAATTTGAAACCACCAGTCACCTCCTTGGGGAAAGACTGGCTTTCGACTCCAGGAAAGTGTCACCCTCAGAAAATCACAGGGACAACTCTACCTTGTCCTCTGTGCTCACTGTGAGTCAGCAGGGATTCTGAGGCAGTAAATTGGGTTTGGGTTTTTTATTTAAGGATCAATATGAGAACTAATATTTTCTCTCTGATAGAATATAATTGAATAAACTATAAAACATGGCCTACTTTATTAACAAATGGAAGCAAAATTATATTACATGCAATATGAATAAATATACCCATATGTAGGTGGTAGGTCATGGCTGCAAAGGTATAGATTGGGATTAAACATGCAGAATCTGTAACAAGGCATGGTATTATGCTGTATTAAGGTGCATTATGCTGCTTCTTTCAAACCCAGGGCATAACAATACTGCTGGTTGAGGAAAAATGCAATTTATGAGATGGCAAATTTTGTGGGAGAATTTCTGCGAAAAGCGAACAGGGGTTATTTGGTCAGATTGTTCGAAGTACAGGAGACGAGGTAGGGTTAAATGGGATTCTTTATTCCAGGATTGTTTACAGCCCTTAAATCTATTATCACTTGTTCTCCCTAACCCCTCCCCACCCCCCACCACACAACGCCACTTTTTTAAAACAAAGAACACCCACGAGCCAACGTTCTATAACACTTAAAATATATGCAAAGAAATAAAACAACTAGCTGCTGATACACAGCTGCTTTCTTACGGATATCAGTCTTTTTAACAAGGGCCTATCAGTTAATTTTGATGCATTGGGGTGCTATCTAGCAAGGGTTCTCCACCTGTGGGTTGTGACCCCTTTTGGGGGTTAAACAACCCTTTCACAGGGGTCACCCAATTCATAACAGTAGCAAAATGAGAGTTATGAAGTATCAACGAAAACAATTGTATGGTTGGGGTATTAGCACCACATGAGGAACTGGATTAAAGGGTGGCAGCATTAAGAAGGTGGAAGATCACTGCTATATAGGAACAGGGGTTCTGGAACTGTAAACCAATAATGGAGCAAAGACCTCACCTTTGTTTTGTCCAGCAGCTTATGTGTTTGAACCCCAAGGCCTGCAGCTCCCTGTCCTATGCTGAGCACCCAGAGGCACCAGGGCTTCTCTATTACTGAATGTTTACCTTTGGATGGTAGTTACATGATTTCATGTAAACTTGAATAATTATAAAAAAAAAAGATTATAAAAACTTGTCGATCAGGTTAGAGCCTGATGATACCTCCTTGTGGCCGTGCCTTATAAAGAGGATTCTGGGAAGCTCCACGCTCTCTGTCTTCACCTTCCTGCTGCTGGACCCTGGGTGCTGGAAGGTCTGTGTTGCAGCCACTGCCGTTGAATCCACACAACTTTGCAGCCACCAGCTTGCAATCTTCCTGCAGCGTTGCTTGTGGCTGTGGGAGTCTGAAGAGGGACCGATGGACTAGGATCAGACTTGTGGATTGGACTGGGTTGGGAGATTTGCATGATATATAATTACGTCTTGATTTAAAAAAAACCCTCCCCCATACATAAGTGAGTGCTTTTGGACTTATTTCTCTAGTCAACCCAGCCTAACACACTTTTTATTGGCCCCTTTAAGTCCCTGGGTGCTAATAAGAGTTATTGGACTTAGCTGCTAATTAAAAGGTTCAAATTCACTCAGAGGTTCCTTGGAAATAAAGTCTGAAAAATAATCCAGAAGTCCCCAGGAAGCACAATTCGACACTGACACATGAAGATAAAGATTTCATTTATACAATCTCAAGAAAACCAATTCTATTATCGGGGAGGTTGAAAGACCTCAAGTCTCAAATGAAGTTTAACTCCGTGCTAACATGTGGTTTCAGTCTCCTTATTGTATTATTGAATGTGTTTAGAGTCATAATGACTTTTCATACAATGAAACTAAGCATTGCCCAGTAATACACCGTCCTTGCAGTCATTGCTATTTTTTAGTTCCTTGCTGCAAGTGCTTAGAATATTCCACATTTTCACAACCCTCTACTTTACTAAGCGTGATGTCTTTTCCCAGGAACGGGTACTTACGGAAACACACCCAAAATAAGTGAGAGGGTGTCTTGGCATGCTTACTTCAAAGATGCATTATTGCTGTACTTCTTCCAAGACGAATTTGTTCATTCTTCTGGCAGAACATCGTATATTCAATATTCCTTGCCAAACCTACAATTTAAATGAATAAATTTCCTACAGTCTTCTGTATTGATTGTTCAATTTTTGCATGCACATGAGGTGATTAAAAACTTGCTAAAGCTCTGCAAAAAAAAACAAAAACACTCAACTGAGCAATTCTCAGTATCCCAACCAAAGGGAAGTGTGAGAGAATGCATCTGTGTGCTTCTAAGCCACTAAGGTTGAGCTGGTTTGTTAAACAGAAATATAAAATGAGAAAACCTTTTCTGTGAGATTATAACTGGGGATTTCTTTTTCTGCTTTGGCTTTTAATCATATCTTTTCTGTGGATCTATATATTGGTTTCAAAACAAGTAGGTCTTAAACAGAATGAGAAAGACAGGGAAAGATGGAAAGTGGCAGTGATTAAGTCAGGGAGCTCTCTTCCAAATGTATCGGCATAGTCCAGAGAGTTCTTCCAGTTCCACATCAACTCGCTGAAACCTTTCAATTGGTATCTTGTCAATTCCTGGAACCTTGATTTTGGTAATACTTGTGGAGAAACCTTGCCTTGTTTCCCCTGGGAAGGTTAGTTGGCTACAAACAGTTTCATTCAACCTTCAATGCATAGCTGAATGTGCCGGACCCTTGGCCCAAATGCTGAGAGAAAAGGAGATTCCTGGCTGCAAACTAAAGGAATTCCTCACGTATGTCACAGTATGTTTATGCTTGTACTATTTACTTTTCAGACTATCTGGATGGCATGAGAACATCCTGAGCCTAAAGTTACTGTGCCCTAGTATACATCCCACATTTGAAACTTGCAGGCTTCTTTCTTTGGTGTGTTTTTATATCCAGCAAGTGGAGACGCTGGAGAGGGATCTTTCCTCTGGAACCGCTCTTCCTCTCCCTTGTGACTTGAGCTTCTATTTTGAATAGTTAGTCTGTGAGGTTCAGGTAGCTTCCAGCTGGCTGGTGTGCCACAAATACTTTGAGTGCAGCTTGAAATGCTTCCTGCAATACCACTGTCTCTTGATCATGTGCTACCTCTCTAAGAATGCCACCCCATTATTTTTGGTTCAGATACCTTGTGTTTTTCTTGAATCTTATTTTGATGTTTCCCACAAATTTC
>PVJH01006830.1:0-98065 GCA_004026705.1 Nesogale talazaci
AGAACAGGTCAGCTTCTCCACTGGATTCTTGAGGGCCTTCTCTGCAGAGGCGCCTTCTGATAAATATTTATATAAGATTCCTATATCCTCACACTCATGATCCATTGAAAGAATTCCTTCATATCTTCCTGTACCTCTTTCTCCTCAAGCCTCCAATATTTCTGTAGAGTCTAGGATTCTTTGTTAAACTGGTAGCTACTTCCCATGAATTGATATAGATTGGTATATCTGGCCCCCGTCCTTTCAGGCGCAATGGCCCATCACATGTCCTGCTTGAGCGTCTTCTTGCTGAGAAGACTGCCCTTGCCCTCTGTCTTACTGCTGTTCCTGCAGTCGGGCAGCAGTCCACTTCCAGCTGGAGTCAGACTACCATTTGAATCACTTGTCAACAGAGCTTGAATTGTTGCTTTCTTCTCTCTCTCTCTCTCTTTCTCCCCCCCCCCCCCCCCATCAACTGCCTATAGAGAACCATCCATGAGACCATAAATCTGGGCTGAGGGAGGGGAGACAATGCATCAGAACTAAGTCTACTAGGATGGCAAATCACCTGCTTATGTAACAGATGGAGCTTGATCCCCTTTGTACCACTTTCCTTTGCTAGTGGAGTGTTATGGGGTCCTACCAGCTTGATGTCTCAGTGGATCAAATTATACCAGTTCATGATAAGCAGCTCAAGTTTTATGGTTACTACTGGCTTCATGCTTATGTATTAACCTCTTCCAAAATCCAGTAGTAAGGTAGGGCTTATTTTAACCTCTTCCAAAATTCCAGTAGTGAGGTAGGGCTTATTTATGAAAATGATACAACCATCACTTGTTGAAGGTATTTGCCTTCAAAATAGCAGACACATCTGGCATCCCTATTGTGCATTCTCCATGCAGCAGTCCTATCTGCCAGGAAGCATCCACTGCAGCCTGTGGTCCTAAGAGCAGAGTGTCTTACATTGGAACTGGGGAACACTAGAATTCCTTTTGCTTTCCTGAGCCCCACTCAAAGTGGATGGACACAGGGATCTGCTTGTCCCTAAGGTAAAGGCACTGGATAGCACACCGAAGTGTACATGTTGTCTCCCAAATCCCAAGATGTCCACCCAACATACATTTTTGAATGGTAAGAGGGCCAGATACAGCAACTTTTCCCCGACTTCCAATACTTCTCAGTCCCCTGAGTCCCCAGAGACACATCACACAGAAGTGTCTCTGTAATGGCAGAGGATTTTCCTTGGATCATCTCTTGGGAGATATGACACCATAGATGTCTGGCTTCATGGTATCTAGAGAGCCCATTTCTTCCCCTCATTGGGTCCCTCAGTAGGTTTTAAGCCACAAGATGAACCAATCAGATGACCTGTAAATTGGTTGGGGAAAAAAAAGATGACGATCCCTCTGGACTAAATTACAGGAAGCCTGAAAGTATAGTAGGTTACACTGTGGGCTGTTCATGGAAAGACAGGCAGTTTGAAAGTTTGGGCATCCCCACAGGAGAAAGACAAGGTTCCTGCTCCTGTAGATTTACAGCTTTGTAAACTCAAGGGGGCAGTTCTATTCTTTCTCATATGGTCTTTATGAGTCAGAAGCCATTCGATGGCAGTGGGTTTGGGGACTAAATGACACCACAGAGATAGAAATGCATTCATCTCGAAGCTGACTGGTGACAATACACCGCTCCTAAAGGAGTTCTTCAGATGAAGTACATACTGTCCTAACAATGACCCACAATAGATATCAGAGATGGTGTTGACACTACAGAAAAACTCCAGTTAGGGCACAGCAACTACAGCTGGAATCCGTCTCATTGCATTTACCAAACCTGCCCTCTTTCCCCAGGAGTCCTGGCGGCAGGGTGGAAGATGGGTTGTGCTGCTCACTGACTGGTCAGCAGTGGGAAACCGCTCTCAACTCTGCGAAGAAGAAGGAAGCTTTCTGCTCCTGCCACCAGCTCCAGTCTTGGGAACACACAGGGGCAGTTGTACCCTGTGCTATAGGGGTTACTCAAGTCAGAATAGACTCAACCGCCGGGACTTTGTTTGGTTTGGCCATCTTTTTCTAAGCCCCAAGATACATCTATATGACCCAACCCATCATATGCTTATGGCATGGATCACAGCGGGGAACACAAAGCCCTCGTGTATGATTTTGTCAATTTCCATAGTTTAGAGAGTTACACCACGCCCATTTCAAGCTACCTAAAGTGACCAGTGACATCAGGGGAAACGAGATCCAGAAACTTTTCTTTAGCCGGTCAGCCTCCATGAGTTGATTCCCCATCACACTGGGCCGTCAACCTTGCATCTTTTGAGTCTGATGCAGGGGTAGACATTCTCCTACAAGTGCACCACAGGTTTTGATTGACGACTTTGCTAAAGAGAAGTTTCCCCATGAGTTTTTACTTACTCCTCCCTATGAGAGCTTCCTTAAGCTCAGGAAACCAGTGTGAACATCTTGACAATGGTTGCATCTGTCTATTCCAAGCAGACATTCAGGAACAGAATAGATAACCACAGGATGGGTAAGAATCCATTTGACCCCCCTTCCTCTGGTATGCCTTCATTCATTGATATGCCAGCAAGGAAAAGTCCCCCTGCCACAAATAGGGACTCCTTCACTGTCATGGGCATCCAAAATCCCACATATCTTTTGGGGAGCTGAGGAGAGCTGTAAAGAAACCCCATGTAACACCACAGATGATCCATTGGGGGCAGAAACCGCTCAATGCAGAGAGAATGAGAACAGAGCTCTTACAGGAAGTTGATAGAACAGGGCTAAGGGAGCGAGGAGGAGCTAAGATTCATGAAGAACTTCTAGAACAGGCATATCTGCAGACCAAGAGGACAGCGGAATGGAAGTCTGAGAGAGATGGAAGAGGCAGAGAAGAGGACAACTCCTGAAAGAAGTCACTGCTCACTGGGACTCTAATTTGGAATAGGGAAAAGAGTTCTGGTGGGAAAGTGATCCCGGCAGATGGTCCAAGGAGTGAGAAAACCTGAATGAAAACTGGAGGAGGTTCAGATGGAGTAGACGGATGCCCTGACTGCTGGGGGAGGCTGTTGGGTAGGAAAGGGATTCCTAGAGTCTGAGGTCTTGGAGGTGACGTTCTAAGGGATGAAATCCAGACGTGTTCTTCCTTCTGATTGGCTGAAAGGCAGTGTGGTAAAGCATCAACACAAGTCGAGGGCATCCACGAACTGCAAGCTGCTCCCTCCTAAGTTTGGGTGTGGAAATATAGAGGGGTGAGATCGGGGCACGGCATGGGGTTGCGTCCCTGGAAGGAGCCTGGTGTGCACATCCAGGAGGAAGGTGGGGGCAAGAGGAGATTCTGTAGGCTGGTAGTTAACACATTAAAGACCAGATACTGTTTTTTACCAACTTACCCAAGTGTTTCTCCTCTTAGGTTTTTGGGGTTTTTTTTGCATTCAACCATAAACACGAGTACACTCGGGATCTGTCCACACTGTGTTAAGAGGTGAAGGTGTGACACAAGAGGGTGGCATGGTTCTCGGAGGAGAATGTGCTGGGAGGGGGAGCTGAAAGAAGCTACTGAAAGCAGAGAAATATCCAAACCTTCCTAACTGTGGGTGCTGGGGCAGAGGTGACTTCTGTCAGTTATGTGAGCATTGGCCTATCTAGGAGATTAAATGAACTTTTAGCTCAGTGCTGGGCCTGTGGTGCACGTGTAGAAGAATGTCCACCCCTGCGTCAGACTCAAAAGATGCAAGGTTGATGGCCCAGTGTAATGGGAAATCAACTCATGGAGGCTGACCGGTTAAAGAAAAGTTTCTTGATATTGTTTCCCCTGATGTCACTGGCCCTTTTGGTAGCTTGAAATGGGTGTGGTGTAAATCCCTAAACTATGGAAATTGACAAAACTATAAATGAGGGCTTTGTGTCCTACTGTGGCCCGTGCCATGATCCATGCCAAACCTTCTTTCTGATCATCATCAACGTAAGGAATTCATGGCAGAAGGGATGGGCTGATGGTGGCTGAGAGAAGGGGCAGGTCTGAGAGTAAGAAAGGGACCACAAAGAATAGCACTGATGGGGATTTTTCATCACAGGGTTGAGGAACTCTGCCTCTCCTTCCTTTTGAAACCTACTCCCAGTGAGATACTAGCCTGGAAGCTATCATATGCTTTTGTAAAAGGCTTTTAAAAATTATTAAAAGATCATCTTATTGAAGGCTCTTAAAACTCCTTATAATCCATACATCAATTATATCAGGCATATCTGTACATATGTTACCATCATTCTTTGCTAAACATTTACTTTCTACTGAGTTCTTGATAACCACTCCTCTTCCCCCCCCCAACCCCTCATGGACTCTTGATAGATTATAAATTATTATTACTTTCATATCTCACACCAACTGCTGTCTCCCTTCCCCAATAGTTTCTGCTGTTCTTCCCCTTGGAGGGGTGTGTGGGTTATGTCCCAATCATTGCAATCAGTTTCCCCTTCTCTTCCCCCTTCTCCCTAACTTTTTTTAAATTTTTTTTTGGCATCACTGCTCTCTGGTGGTGGGAATAGGAAGCCCAGCCCCACTGCTGGAATTGAACCTCTGTCCTAGTGGGCCACAGTCCCGCGCACAACCACTACGCCACCGGGGCTCAGCCCTCTCCCTAACTTTTTGATATTGCTATTCCCATTCCTGTTCCTGGGTTCTGTGTGTCATGAGTTTTATCTCTTATCTATGCTTGTGTACGTGCTCTGGTCCAGTCAGACTGAGAAGCAGCATAGCGTCATGACAGTGGGGAGCGAGGAAGCCTCAAAGAACCAGAGGAATAGTGTATGATCTATACGTGCTCTACTGCTTGACTTTTTTTTTTGGGGGGGGGGGCATCACTGCTCTCCGGCGGTGGGAGTAGGAGGCCCAGCCCCACTGCTGGAATTGAAACTCCTTCCCAGTGGGCCGCAGTCCCGCGCACCACTACACCTCCGGGGCTCAGCCCTCTACTGCTTGACTTATCGCTTCCCTACAACCCTTCTGTGGGGGATATTCCATTAACTACAGAGGGACTTTGGGTATTGGCCTATTACATATATTTATAAGGTGATACATTGAGGTTGTGGACAGACCTTGGGCCTGAGCTCATACCCTCCCTCAATACAAGAGCACTTTGTTCTCACAAACTGGCATTTTGTGATGTTCACCCCACCGTCCCTGGCATAATTGCTGAAGACAAAATGGATGCATAAGCAAATATGGTGAAGAAAGCAGATGGTGCCTGGTTATTAAAGATGTAGTGTCTGGGGTCTTAAAGACTTGAAGTTAAAAAAAGTGGCCATCGAGCAGTAAAGCAACAAACCCATCTGGAAGAAACCCCTCAGCTGGTGTGATCATGAGGTGTCATCAGGACCAGGGAATGGGCATCAGAAGATTCATAACCAACAACAAACAAACAAAAACACAGTGTTGAGAATGAGGGGGGTCAGAGCAGAGACCAAAAGGCTTTTCAGTTTACCTGGAATCATACGTCAGCCCCAAGGAATGAGGCATGAATGGCGGACTGTCAGGCCAGTGCTTGTGAAGAGCCGGGCAGTGTCAGGAGACTCAGATCTGACTTCCTTTGTGTGGAATGGCCTACTCCTTTTGTTTCTGTTTGTTTTTCCTTTTGTTTCTTAAATTGTTTGTGGAAGGGAGAATGGCAAAAGGCAGCTGGCTGCAACATTTTGGGGAAGGCCAATGAGTCACTTTCCTGACTGAGGCCCAGCTGAGCAATGCCTGCAGGATACTCATCCACTCCATTTGAGCCTGCTCTTTGAGTTCAGGATTCCTTCCACAGACTCCCAGACCACTGGTAAACCCTTCTTCCTTTTCCAAATTAGCCCCCCTCTGAGTTCTTGCCTCTTCAATAAATTTTCATTTTCTTTGCCTTTTCCATCACCGCCATGCTGTCCTCTTAGATGTGCTTCTGCAGAGTAGACCTGCTGACTGTGTGGGAGACACATGTGGCTTGTGGAGTGGCAGGTGGTATGGTGTGGTGTGGTGTGGTGTGACAGAGTGTGCTAGTGACCCTACCAGAGGACTACAGGGAGAAGTCATCCTGAACTCCTAACTTTTTCCTCTCTGGGGTGAATATAGTGACACCCACAAAGAGGGCGTGGTGTCTCTCAAAGTACCATAGCTGCTGAGATGGTTGAGTGAATCACAGGTGTGCCAGCCCGTAAATAGTACTGAATCATCTATTTCGAGTAGTCTCGCCCCCTTTCAATCTCTCCAAAACCATTTAAATCAAAGACAAGGAGTCAACGTCAGTGGTTTTGAATACCTCACTAATGTTTGTGTGCACCCCTTTTTAAATAAGAACCAAGCAGAATAATAGCAACCACACAACCAGCCAACAAATCACCCACTCAACCAACCAACCAGCCAACCAATTGACTAATAAACCAACCAGCAAGCCAATCAAAACTCACTACCATCTAGTTTTCTAAGAGAGTAAGTCCTAAATCCTCGAGTTTAATACCTGGCTTTATTTTTTTTGGGGGGGGGGCGCGCATCACTGCCTCTGGGCATCACTGCTCCTGAGAGTCGCCACTTGATTTGAATCGCCAAGCCCGTGGGCCGCAGTCCTGCACTCAACCACTTACGCCACCGGGGCTCAGTCCCTGGCTTTGTTTACAATGAATTGCTTATATACATGATGCTTGCCTGCCATTCCTGGTAGTGGTTGAACATTTCCATTTTTCACGAATGTATTTAAAGTTGAATATGTGAGTCAGCTTAATGAAAAACAAAAACAAACAGGAGTGATGGTGGCACATCAGAGACCAATGAAGGCAACAGACAGAACCATGTGTGTCAGCTTAGATGGTCTGTAACTCAATGAGTTAGAGCAGGAGAGATGTCACCCAGGTGAACCCGGAGTCTTCTGGCTGCAATCACAGACTCCAATTTGCGGTGGATCCCCCAACCCCTGTGCTTCCCCTGCTTTAGTTTTCACCCTATAGCTTGCCTCTCTGGTTCTCCTTCCAGACACGGGGAATCCGATCTCCACCTTGTTTTATTTCTGCGGGCAGTGCCCAGCGTGGTGCCCAGCACACAGAAGTCCCCAGTTCTTTTTAAATGAGTGAGTGTACAAATCCTGTACTGCAGATGATTGCCCTTTATATTTCAGTAGTAGCTCTAGACACAGATAGAAGCTTTTAAAAATTACTTTTTTGCAAGACATTCTACTCTTAGTGCCTTACAATGGCACTCATTTGGGTTAGTGACCAACCTACTTGGTATGCCTACCTGAGCCCTGGTGGGATGGTTACCTATTGGATTTCTAAGCACAAGAGCAGCAGTTTGAAAGCACCAGCCTCAGGCTTTGGTCTGAAAATGAGGCTTTCTGCTCCCCTGAAGAGTTTCCAGGTCAGAAATCCACACAGGCATGTCTGCCTTGGCTTCTAGGATGTTGTGAGTTGGAGTCAATTCAGTGGCCGGGAGAGAGCGAGTAGTCAAGATGCTCGCTATTGAAGCATAGGGGGAGTATAAGCTTGATTTTAAAGAAGTGATGTTGGAGCCAGGCAGCTCTGGGGTTGATTCCCACCTGTGGCAACATCTGGAACACCTAGGCCATTTATCTTTTTGAGTAAGAGTTTCCCTATTTTTAACTTTAATTATATCCAAACTTTTTGGGTGGTGGTGGTGGTGGTGGGGTAACATATATGTAATATAAATTGAGCCATTTTTGTGATTAAAGTGCACATTTTTGTGCACAATGCTATGCAACCATCACCACAATGTATCTCCACCTTGATCATCATCCAGAAAGAAATTTTGTACCTGTGAGAGGCGCCTTCCCTCTTGTAGTCTCTAAATAGTTGTCTTTATGAATTTGTTTATTCCTGATATTTTAGATAAATAAAATTTGTTCTTTTATGACAAGTTTATTTCCCCTAGCATAATGGCTTCAAGTTTCATTCATATTGCAGCACCAAGCAGAATTTCATTTGTTTTTATGGTTGAATAGTGTCCTGTTGTATGTACATACAATATTTTGTTTATGCATGCATCTGTTTTTTTTTTTCATTTATTTCATGGTAAGACTTGTTTCATGACCTAACATCTGATCCATCATGAAGAATGTTCCATATTCACATGAGAACAGCATGCATTCTGCTGTCCTTGCAGGGGGCGGTCAGTTATTGCTTTGGGGTTTACAGTGTTTTTGTGTTATTGGTTTATCTTGTCATTCAAATGCTCTATTTCCTTAAATTTTATTTACTTTTAAAATTCAACAGTTTCTACATGTACCATTTAGTGACACTGGTTACAGCTTTTGAGATGGGCAACCATCCTCTCCTTTCTTCATTCCTCATTCATTAACATAAACTCACTGCCCCCTGATCTCTGTCGATTTGAAAGCCTCTATTTCCTTAACATGGGGAACTAACTGCTGGGCAGGTCGAAAACCAATGACAGTTGCTCTGGGGGAAAGACTGGACTTTCTACTCCCCATTCACAGCTATCGCCTCAGAAGCCCATGGGGGGTTGCTTTGAATCAGCACTGACTCAGTGACAGTGATATTTCCTTAACAATCTTCTGACAGATTGCCAGATTCATTATTGAAAGGAGAGTATTGAAGACATCAACTGTTACTGTGAAATTATCTACTTCCTCCTTACATGAATTTTGCTTTTTAAGTCTCTGTCATTAAGTACATATATGTTTATAATTGTCATACTTTCTGGATGGGTTGAACCATTTTTCAGTACTTAAAATTTATTTTGTCTAGTAACAATATAGCCACCCCACCTCTCCTTTGAGTTACTGGTTGCATGGACTATCTTTTTTTTTTCATTCTTTTACTTTCATCCTCTTTGTGTCTTTAATCTAAAGTGAATATCTTTAGACAGTGCAGAGATGGATCGTTAAAAAATGTGTTGTCAATCCCTACTTTTAACTAAAGTAGGGGTTCTCAAACTATAGCCCACAGGGACATTTATCTGGACATTTATTTGACCCGCCAGGTGTTTTTGCTGGCTGCCGCTGCTGTCCTGCTTAGCAGCAGGCCTGCAGTGAATTTGTTCATAGTTGTTTGTTTTTTAAATAAACGATAGTCCAGCCCTCCAACAGTCTGAGGGACAGTGAATTGGCCCTCGGTTTACAAAGTTTGAGGACCCCTGAATTACAGTGTTTCAAAGAATATCACAGGTGCAAGTGCATGAGCTTTTCAGCGGCTGCTTCCTCCGATGTGGGCTCTTCGTTGTGGCTCTCAGTCTCGAAACTCCACTGAAACCTGTTCCCTTTGGGTGACCCTGCTGGCATTTGGACTACCAGTGACATGGCTTCCAGCATGACAGCAAAATCCACCACAGTATGATGAACTGCCAGGCACGTGGTGGGTGACAGTGGAAACAAGTGTTTCACAAGCATGGCCCGTGAGTGTGCAGTGTCTCGTTCTCTTGTGCACAGGGTCCCTGTGGGTTGGAACGGACTCGATGGTGCTGGACAGCAACGTGCGGATGGCTCTGGATCCGTGTCAGCGAGTACTGTTGAGTGAATGAAAGAGTGAGAAGGAGTGAATGGATCAGAGACTCTTTCCCTCGCTCAGGCTCCTGGCTGCCAGGGTGTGTCTGTATAGTGGACATTGCCTGGCTTCTCTTTCCTAGCCTGACAGGTGGCTGCGAATCCAGGTGGGATAAGAGAATGCCTAAGCCCCAAACTTTGCTTAACCAGGCAGCAATGAAGCAAGCAAGCAAACAAACAAACCACACTCATCGCCCGTGAGTGAATTCTGACTCTTAGCAGTCTTACAGGAGGACTAGAAGTGCTCCTGAGGCCCCCAAGAGCGTAAAGCTTCAGAGGAGTAGAATGTTTCATCTCTCTCCCAACAATGGTGTGTGTGTGTGTGTGTGTGTGTGTGCATGTGTGCGTGTGTGCGTGTGTGTGTAAGAGCAGAGAGCTCACCAAGAGTCGACTCTGAGCCTTGTGTCTGGGCCAGCAGCAGGGTCCTTGTGCAGGGGGCCAGGGAAACAGATGAATCGCTTCTTCGACTGTCCGCCGAGTGTCTGCCTGCCCTGCGCCCCTGCCTTCTCCTCAGGCAGAGGACAATGTGTTGTTGGTATGGTGAGCGGTCAGCCTGTTGCCCTCTCCTCTGCATCTTAAGGTGACAAAGAGGCCCAGAGGAGTAGAATGGGGCCCTGCTGACTCCACTGACTCTGGCATGGTGCGGAGAGCCCAGTCCAGCAATGGAGGAGGCCTGGACACTAAGCTCCTGCTGTTGGAACAATGGAGTTGTTGCCCTGGCAACCAAACAAGGCCTCTATCAGGGACTCAAGGCTGAGGAATGAGGCTGGAAAGAGGTGTCCTGAGAAAGGGAGGTTTTGGCAGCAGAAGGTGGTGTGCCTGTTCTCAGGGAGGCCCCCTGGAAAGTAGGTAGGGGCCACACTTTTTAGAGGGTATCCAGAAGATGACCAGATTCTCTTGACCAGAGTCTCTCCAGGAGACCAGAGTGACAGCAGTTTCCACCAATCACTTGGAGTCCCCGGACTCTGGACTTTGGATAGGCAGCCCTCCCCCCGCAATGTCTGATGCACCATCCCCCGCCCCTTTTTGGTTTCTTTTTTAACTCTTTTACTGGGAGCGCTTACAGGTACTATAGCAATCCATCATTCAATTAGATCAAGCATAATTGTACAATTGATGCCACCATCATTTCCAAAACATTTCCTTTCTTCTTGTATGCTGTTATCAGTCCCCCTCTATCCCCTCCCTTCCCCACCCTACCCCCCAGGAACCCTCATTATATTTTATATGATTTATTACTTGCCATATCTTGCTCCATCCAATGTTTCCATTCACCTCCCAATCTGTTATCTGTCCCCCTTGAGAGGGGTTATGTAGTTGTCATTGCTCTCCGTTCCCCCACCTCCCCCTGTCTCTTTCTGTACCCTCAGGGAAGCATGACTCCCGTTACTCTTTCTCAAGGGTTTATCTATCTTGGATTTCATGCATGGAATGATCTTAATGAACATACACAGGTCTCACAAGATGAATGAGGTAAAACTAAGACCATCATAGTAAAGGGAGGAAATAGTAAGGACCTAGAGGACAGTTATGTGTTTCCCCAGTGGTGCACCTTTCCTTCATGCTCACCAGGCTCGCTTTTCCCAGGCCGTCTGAGGGATGGCTTCAGGACCAAATCCAACTCACTGCCATTGAGTTCATGCTTTCTCACCACATCCCTGTAGGACTGGGTAGAACTGTCCCTGGGATTTCTGAGAAGGGAACTCTTTATTGGAGTCGAAATCCCTTTCCCCCCACCCTCAACAATCTTTTTTCCCTCAAAGCAGCTGCTGGCTTTGAACTCCTGACTCTGTTGTTTTCAGTAACCACAGGTCACCACGGTGCCACGACGGCTCCTGGTTTAAGGGCAGAGACTGTGAAACCAGGATGTAAGTTGTGACAGCACAGGGACCCTCTAACTCTGGGGTAATCCCCCAAAGTCTGCAGTGTGGATGCTCTAGAGGAGTGGTTCCCAGAGTGGGAAATTCACCCCTTCCTCCTGGCCGTGCTGTCAACATCCAGGGGGCCAGGCAAAAAGATAGCTACAAATATCCTGGATGACTGCTAGCGTACCAAACTTTTAGACTGCCAGTGCAGTGGGGGTGAGAGGAGGTGCGGAGTTAATTTTTGCCAGAGAGGGGATGGTCAGCCAATTAAGTGTGGGAACCCCCAGTATAGACAGAGCTTGGAGAATTGGAGTTGGAGGAGGCAGGGACAGGGACCACATCCCTCAAGGGCACGAGTGCTTTGTGAGGCGGCCAGAGGAGCATTTGGGAGGAATCGGCGTGTAGAGAGCAAGAAGGTGTTGGCTCAGAGGGCGAGTCCATCCCTGACTGGTGCACAGCCTGCCCGAGGAGGATTTCATCTGCCCGTCTCCACGTCCTGGGCTGTAAACCAGAGGTATTAGCACGTGGTGTTGATGGAGGAAGAGGGTCCGAGGAGCTGTCTGAGGGGGGCCACGGAGCTCAGGGGGCTAGCTGCCTCTGCCTTCTCTCCCTCCCTGCACCTTGGCGAGAGCTCCCATCCCTCCACACCGCCTAATGTCCACAGCTCCAGCGCCCCTCAGTCTCCCTGGGTGACCCCCCAGGCACCTGCTTGGATCAGACCAGGACATACCCTCATGCTAGAAACAGGGCTGTTGTTTTGGTTTTTCAGAAGGGTGTGTGCAAGTGTCCTTTGTTTCTGTCTGAATGGTCCCTGGTTCTCCCTCGAACTTGGGCTACCTTCGCCAGACAGAAAAGCAGCCGTTAAGAGAGGGCGAGGGCGCACCTTATGCAGGGCCCGAGAGCTCAGGGGACTGGGGTGTGGGGAGGGACCTCCCACAGGGCCCCCCACCCCGGGGCCACAGTCCTAGGCGGTCAGGTGGCTCCGGTTGGTGGCCACCTGAGCAGAGGACCCCAGGGTGCCCGTCCCGCCCTGCACCTCCGTCTCCGCCCCCTTCCTCAGTCGGCACCGAACACGACCTGCAGCTGCGTGGGCGTTAGGCGAGGGAAGGGGGTGGGGTGGGGGATGAGAGCGGGAGAGAGACACGATCGCCACCGGTTGCCTGGCCCGACCGGTCCTTCCAGAACAAGCGGGGCCCTCTGGCGGCCGCCAGGCCACATGGCCAGCGTTCCCCATCTGGGCAGCTCAGAGCCCAGGCTGGTGGGGAGGGTGGGGAAGGGGACATGGAACCCGAATGGAATGCGGGGGCTGTGCCCCTAGCCTGGCCCTTCTTCGCATGTCCAAAGCCTTGCCTGCTGGGTCTCCTCCAAGCATTAAAGCTCTCCTCAAGGAGAGAGTGGCAGGTTGTGTGCACACCTCCCTGTTGGGGTGAGAGGGTGGGTCAGGGAGAACGCCCCAGTGCATGCGCCCCCCCCCCGCCCCCCCCCCCAGTTAGGTTCTTTGGGGGAGTGGGCAGGGAAAAGGGAAAAAAACTCCTGAAAAACTCATAGGACAGGCTGAGCCCCGGTGGTGTAGTGGTTGAGTGCGGGACTGTGACCCACTGGGTTGGAGGTTCAAATCCAGCAGCAACTCTCCAGGAGCAACGCTGGGCATCCTACTCCCACCACCAGAGGGCAGTCATGCTCCCCCCCCAAAAAAAAAACTCATAGGGCTCTCAAGGGCCACATACCTAGTCTCTCCCCCGGGGCCCTTGGATTCGCTTTGAGAATTGACAACTCAGGAGCATTCCTTTCCAGGGAAAGGGTCCAGAGCTTCACGAAACAAAACGCAACGCCATCGCTCGATGCCGACTCATAGCTCCTCAAGTATCACCCCCCTCTCCACTTCTCCCCGCAAGTACGAGTACCTCCGTTCCATCCGTTGAGTCTGAAATCTCTGATCCACGTCGAATGTAGGTTCTTGCGAATGACTCCTGTTGACAGGAGAGGTGTGAGCTCGCATGAGCCTGGTGGACTGCTCACAGCTGGTCAGAGTACAAACCTACCCGCTGCTCTCAGGGAACAATGAGGCTGCCTGCTCCCATAAGGAGTACAGTCTCAGACACCCTATTTGAGTTGGGATTGATTCAATGGTGTGTGTGTGTGTGTGTGTGTGTGTGTGTGCGCCGGGACTTTCTTGTAGGAACCCCAGTCCGTCCCACCAGCTGCTGCACAGGAGACGTGGATGGCAGTGGGTTCCCTCCGGATTATCTTCTGGGACAGCTTAAAGACAGTGAGAAAACCTGTTTCTTGAATGAACCCCCCCTTGGTCACCTGCCTTAGTCATCAGCCTTGCCTCTAAAGGACGGTCAGCTGTTTCCCCAGATTCTTTCCATCTTGCTAATTGCAAGGCCAGTAGTTCCAAACCACCCCACGGGAGACAGACGAGGCTTTTTCTTTTTCTTTTCCTTCGGGCGCGGCCCCAACAGACAAGGTTTTCTATGCCCATCACGAAGTATAGTCTCAGAAACCCACAGGGCCTGTCCTACCCTGTCCTACAGGGCCGCCCTGAGCCAGCATCGACTCGGCAGCAGTGCGCGTGCGGCCGAAATGTCTTACCCTCGAGTGCTGTCGGGGGGGATGGAGGAGGGTCGGGACCTCCCTTGACAACTGAGATGGGAAGAGGCTGCCTTCAGGGGGGACTACTTTGGAGAGTCAGAGAGGTCCCTTAAAAGCCAGCCTTGAGAACAAGATACAGAGGATAAGGGGAGAGGACAAGGGCAGGACTCTGCCCTTCAGGAAAGTCTAGGCTAGCCATGAGCAAAGGGGCTGCCAATAAGCAGCTGCATGTAACCAGGGAAGTGGCTGGAAATACTTCTGAGGTTGTTTCCCTCTCGGACACTTACTGTTGGTCCCCCTTTCTTCTGTACTCTTGCGGAGCCGATTTCCACGGGGAATGAGCTCTTCTCTCTCTCTCTCTCTCTCTCTCTCTCTCTCTCTCTCTCTCTCTCCCCCTCTCTCTCTGTGTGTAGGGGACCTTCTTCAGGAAGGTAAAGATGGCGTGAGACCCATGGCATTCCTTCCGGACAGATTGAGGGCACCAGCGTCTGCTATGGAGTTTGTTGGTTCTGATCCGGCACCGTCACGCTTCCCTGGCTTGTGGTCGTTGGCGTCCCTTTAACTCCTCTAGAATGTATGCACCTTGCGGGCAAGAACTGACTCCTTTGCATGCTCTCACCCACCAAGTTTACCTGGTCGACATTTGTGTTGACGCCGAACTGCTTTCTCCATACCAGTCCTTTCTTTAGCGCGTCAGACCCATATGTCCACCTGCCCAGGAGAGGGGCTCATGCAGTTGGCCTGAGTGTGTGGCCCAGAACCACCGGTGTGCATCGGAACCCCCTGGAGCCCGTGCGTGCTGCCCCGAGAGACAGCAGTCAGCACGTTCCCAACCTTGCCCTCACTGGGGATGCCGGTGAACAGCCTAAAACTACAGAATTGCCATGGAGTCCGTGTGGATCCAGGGCCACCCTGTGAGTGTCGGCCGGACAGGGCTCCTCAGGGTTTGCTCCAGCTGACCCTTCTGAAGTCCACCCCCAAGGCTTTCTTCAGAAGTGCTTCGGTGTGAACTTAAACTCCAACATTTCCATTCACAGTCTCGCACCTTCACTGTTTGCACAGCCCCCTCCCCACCACCAGGCCCTCCAGGGTGAGACTGAGAGTTTGAAATTGACCAGTGGAGGGAGCGGGGTGGGGGTGGGGGTGTGATTGTTTACACCACAGAAATTGGCCATCCCTACAAACCAGAGACTCCTTCCCTAGTGAGCGGTAATTGTGAGACATTGACCATGACTCTACTGCTTGGAGGATTTATTAAAGTTCACATTGTTGGACGCACCCAGACTCAGCAGGTCTGGAGCAGTGACCGGGAATGTACACTTTGAACAAAGTCCTGGGGGATGCTGATGCTGCAAGTTCAGGGACCATCTGCTTTGAGGACTGTGGCAGTTATGTGCTTATGTTAATTTTATGATTGAAATGTAGGGGTGGAGTCTAGCCTGTTAATCTGGAGATAGACATTGAGTAGCCAATGAGGCCTCTATGTGGGCATGGCTTTCTCCTGAGACTTTTGGGAAATTTCACCATATTTCCCTCGTGAAGATGAGAATCTATCTTCCCCAGTTGTTGGAAGTTAGTCTCAGCGGCGATGAGTCATGGACAAGACAAGATGGCAGAGTCCGAGAAGCTGGAGGAGCCAGCGGAGAGACCACACGGCTTTGCCCTGATGGAGCCAGACCTCAGAAGCTGGAGCGGCATGCTGTTGATGGACCCTGAGCCCTGGAAGTGAGGAGCCGTGGGGAGACCCCTGCCAGCGCCGGGATCTTGCACCCACTGACCTGTGATTTCGTGAGTCGGAAGGAGTCTTTATAGACTGATTTCGGGCATATGGGTTAATATCGAACTTATGACTTTGAATTGGACTGGGCTGAATGTTCTGTTCCTCTTGTATATAAACCTTTTCCTTATATCTATATGCATGTCTATGAAATCTGTTCCTCTAGTCTACCCAGACTAACACAAGAACCTGCTCGAAAATACATCCAAGTTTCCAATCATCCTCTCTTCCTCAAACTCACTTGGCCCATGTTTCGTGTTGCAGCAGCCACAGGTGTCCTGGAGGCGAGATTGACAGCTTAATCTCCCTTTGGGGTGAATTGGCCACTGGACCCTAGTCACTGCTCTGGCCAGCCCTCCTCTCCTCTCCACCTGCTCGTCCCTCAGCTGGGCTCTCGCGCGTTCAGACGCCATATCTCTTTGCGGAGCTACCTGCTGGGCGGTCCCCGGTATTCATCCTCCCCCTGTCCCCTAACAACCCCACTTTTAATTCTCATGACATGACTTTCTCTCTTATACTTGTCACCAGCCAATGTCACCTCATCAGTGAACCTCTACTCTGAAAAAAAGATCTACATTTCTGTAACAATTCTTTAACAGTTTTTCTCAGTATCTGTTGCCCCCTTCCACCCCCCAACTGAATGCATCTTATTAACCGCAGCACAGCAGCATGGTCAGGTCATTCCCAGTCTGAAACAGGTGGCTGGTGCCTCCTTCATTGATTGCAGGAACAAAGTCAAGCTCATGCCCTTGGCAGGGAAGGCCAAGGATTGGGGCCACTGGTCCTGCCACCAGGCCGACTGTCCATTGTCACTGAGCTTCCTCTTGCATGTCCCTGGATGATGCAAACGATTAACAATCTCCCTCTGAATGGAAAGGTTGCAGTTCTGCCCAACTCGCCGGGAGAGAAAGTTCCAGAAAGTTTTACGTCCACCCCCTCCCCCAAATCCACCGCTGAAAGCCCTGTGGAGCACAGGTCCACATGGACACAGTTGGGGTCACACGAGTCAGAAGTGACCCCCACCGGGGGTTGTAGGCTCTGCTCACTACATCTCTCCTTTGCAATGGCTCTTTCCCCTGGGAGGAGTGCATTGGCCAGTGCTTCTTCATCCTTCAGGACTCGGTCTAAGTATCACCTGCCTCCTCCCCTCCCCTCCCCGCCCCACCCCCTCCCGGGCTGGTGTGTCCACCCTTCCTTTCTCTGCCCTCTGCTGCTGACCTTGCTGCCTCTCTAGTCCCTGGTTACCTGGCTGCCTCACCCCGTCACTGCAAGCTCATGAGGGAATCACCCCGCTTTTGCTGTCAGTCTTTTCCTTGTACTTCCCATTGTGGGCAGCACAGAGTAGACGTTTGGCTTGACCTCGGTTGCCCCCCGAGAGGACACTAAGACAAGAATTGAAATGACAGGAGGTGATCTCAGAGTTCAGGAGTGGGAGTCAGGTGGGGAAGGGGAGGCCAATGACAGGTCCCCTGGGGGCCATGGGAGCTCAATCCCCCGGAGGCTTCTGGGAAGAAGTATAGAAGCAGCCTCAGAGTGATTCCACTCAAGGGAATTCATCCACCGGCTTCCCATCTGTGGTAGAAGAGAACTGCTTCCGGGGGAACAACCTCCCTCGTACTGCGAGCTTGTGCACGAGCCAGAGTTCTCCCAGAACAAAGCCCGTAGCAGATTCCCAGCATTCAGGCTCCTTGGCCATGGGCTGTGTCCAGCGCTCTCTGATACAGAGAGGAGAGGGGAAGGGTGTCTCCAGCAGGGGTGGCTGTGTCATCAAAGACACCCTGCCAGGCCGGGGGTTGGCAAACTGCGACTCACGAGCCATATGCAACTCTTTCGGTGTGAACGTGCAGCTCCGACGTCAAGTTGAAGACACTTGAAGGTTATTGTTTTAGCCTCCAGTGGTTTCCCTTGTTTGGAAAAACATACATGAGGCTCTTAGGTGATTGCAAAGTTGTTAGGAGGGACAGGATGGGCTCTTTGGTCTCAAGAGATTACTGACCCTGCCCTAGGCTGAAGGGGCATGATGTGGAGGGACCCACAGCTGACCTTCATCAGATAGTCCGTGTTCTGGAAAGGAACCAGGGCACCAGCCCAGGTCCCATCCAGCCTCAAGAGAAGCCTACTGCCAGGGTCCCTGCTCTGGAGCGCTTCTGAGGGGGCTCTGTCGGGTGCACTCTCTGGGGATGAACTGTTAGACCCTGCCCGGTGTCTGGTTCCCTCTGTGGCTGAGGTGGGAGTGCTATGGAAGTGCTTATCTTGGGGAGCTGCTCGTAAGATGACACAGTTCCCTATCAGTCACCCCAGGTGACTGTTGAGCACTTTCTAGGTGGCGAGTTTGCCCAAGGCCCTGCATTTTTATGGTAGTTCAATTAAAAAAAAATTCGTGGTCACGCATTTAAGTGTAACCAGTTCCATGTGGTCCATGGCTACCGTATGAAACTCAGCGCAAGTCTCAGAGCTTCCGTCCCCTTCTTCTCTCCACTCTGTTCTCTGCCAGGCAGCTCCTGAGCCTGCACAGCCCTGTGCCCAAGGACATGGTGCTCGATGCTCAGAATCCTGCAAGGTGCCCTTCCCTTCTGGCTGAGTTTGGGCCTCAGCTCCTCAGCCTTGTGTCCAGCTGCCACCTGCAGGATTTGAAGAGCAATGAGCAGAAGTGGGCCTGACCCTGAGCTATGTACAGACCACCACCTCCTCATTAGCTACACACCTCACCCCCAGCCCCTCCCTGGGTGTCTGGCCAGAGAGGGTAGCCTGAGAGCGTGACTCTGAGCGTGTTATCAAAACTCGTGAAGAGACTGTAGAGGAGAACCCTGCTGCACGGTGACCATTTTTGTTGTGGTGGTGGTTTTTAAAACGAGTTTTATTGGCAAATACTTCCTATATCATCTGACTTAATTATTTGATCACATTAAGAAGATTTGTGCAGTCACCACCACAATCAATTTCAGAGCATTTTCTTCTCATAGTGCTTGTGGTTAGCTTTGCATTTCGTCTTCCCCTCCCCTGCCAGGCCCCTATCCGGATACTGAGTCTATAGATCTATCTTAGATTCATTTTTAAAATGGTTTTATTGGAACACAAGCCACATATCATACAATTCAATAGTTAAATTCTATCAAGAATTACCACAATCAATTTTGGAATGCTTTCTTCTTTTTTCTACTCCTTATAAGTACGGAAAGTAGCCCCCCACTGCCCCCACCCTGCCTCACCATGTCTCCCGAAAACCATCAATCCAGCTACTGTCTGTGTAGATTTTTCCCATCCTGGATTTCACATGCTGAAACATAAAATAAAAACAACCCCTAACAAAAATAACAGGAATAAAATAGTGAAAAATCGACATCAGAAAAAAGCAGTAAATACTAAAAATTAGAACAACTTTAAAATGGGTTGGAGAGGAGATCAAATGATAAGATGTGTTAAATTTTAACCTAGCCATACCTGCCATAATCTACTTTAAAATGCACATCCCTGGTCTACGTGATCAGACAGCATTCACCAGAAGCTTTATCCACATATGTTTTCCCTTCACTTATTTAAAAATTTGAAAGGATTTTTAAATAGGTCAAAAGGGAGATCAAACAACGTAAGATGTTATGTATTTCACCTAACTATATCTACTATAATAGTCTCTACACTGCTCTCTGTCTGTTAACAAGACTAGTGATTATGGTCAGAGGAGTTTCACTAGAGGCTTATCTGTGTGGACCCTGCAAATGGATGTTGGGCTTCCACTGTCATCCATAGCCTTCTGCAAAGTAGGTGGTCATAATTTAAACTCTGATGCCATTCCCTCCTTCAGATTTGGATTATGTTAGTTATAACCCTTGGCTCACAGGCTGGGATACTTCCATGTGGAATGAGTTAGTGCCTCATTTAAATGGCTACTCATTGGAAGACAAGCAAGTCTTTAAGACCCCAGACACCATTCTTCCTGATAGCCAAGCGCCATCTGCTTTCTTTCCCAGACTTTGCTCTAGCACTCCGATCTTCAGTGAGCTCTTCACGAGGGCAAGCTTCAGCGCTGGATACTTTGACAGGAGCAGAAAGCCTCGTCTTTCTCCCCGAGGGCTGCTGGTGGTTTCACAGTGCTGGCTTCTCAGTTAGCAGCCGGAGTCATCACTACCACACCACCACGCTTCCTATAATGCTGAACATTTTTATGAGTCCGGGTGTGGAAAGTGTCTGCCTGGGCCTTATAGGCAATAGTGGGCAGGGTCTGCTTTCAAATAGCAAAAGGTGCCCTCCCTCCAGGCAGTGGGCATTTTTTGTGAAGCTGGGTTTTCTGTGGTATGCTGCCTCGGAGATTCTGCGTTGGCCTACCTCTGGAGGAGGGAATGTTAGTTGAGGTAGAAGCCTGCCCTGAAGACTCTTGCCCCGGAAACTTTTGCGTCTTTCAACCCTTAGGTAGTAATAGGTTCCGCTTGCGTAGGGAAGATGCTAAAGCTTCTAGAATGGAAGGTCAGGTATGGTGCATGAAGTACTCCCTTTAAACTTCCGCTTCTGTTGACAGATTTGGGATTCCCTACTCCTGCACTTGAAAACATTTGAGGTGGCTTTGTTTGGTAGGGAAAACAGAATTAAAAGACAATGGAGGGCTGAACCCTGGTGGCGTAGTAGTTGTGGGCAGGACTGTGTCCCACTGGGATGGAGGTTCAATTCCAGCTCCACAGGAACAAAGGCTGGGCCTCCTACTCCCACCATCAGAGGTCAGTGATGCCCCCCAAAGCAAACAAACAAACAAACAAAAAAAGTCAATGGAATTTTTTGACATTCCCCCTGTGCACAAAGGTAGAATGATCTATCTATCTAAATTTAGAACTGACTCAAACGGAAGAAAGGGACATGGCTAGGGACCAGCAGTGGAGTGGGAATGGTCACTGCACAGCCTGCTGGGTCTGAGAATTACTGCTGGCTGAGAGAACCAGGGTCTCTGGCCCCATGTAGGTATTGAAGAGAGACCTCACTGCCGACTGAGAAACCAGAGCTCTCTGTGAAACTGAGACTGGCCACTGGGGGCTAGACATAGTCTGGAAAGTTCTTGACCATCAGACCAGGGTTGGTACTGGGGAGAGGCAGATCTCAGGCTATGGGTAGAACTGGGACCCTGAGCCTTCTACCCGAAGGAAGGTGGGACCTTATTCATACTTCCCTCATAGTGTCATGTCCATGCCAAGAAGCAAGCACAAATCTTGCTTTCCGCTCTTCTGATTTTAAAGTTGGAATGATCATAGGTACTGGTGCCATTGTGTGGTCAGGAGGTGTAACGTCACTTTGTCCCATGCAAGGCACTTAGGATGATTGTGGGGCCAAGTAGGAGCACCACAAATGCTAGCTCAACCCCCTGCACACTGCTGGCTCAGAGGTCCCAGTGATCAGAGAAGCTGGAAGGGACCAGAGGAGAGCGGCCCCCAGGGGGGCAGGAACCTCTCCAAATTCAGGACAGATGATCCCCTCAGGACCCAGGGTGAGAGTGGGGATACCAGAAGGGTGGAGGGAGTGTGAAATAGAAAGGGGGAACCAACCAACAGGATCTATTATATGACCCTCTCCTTGGGGGTTGGACAAGAGAGAAGTGGGCAAAGGGAGATGTCAGAGAGTGTAAGATATGACAAAATAATAATAATTTATAAAGTATCAAGGGTTCATGAGGGAGAGGGAGTAGGGTGGGAGGGGGAAAATGAGGAGCTGATTTCAAGGGCTCAAGTGAGAAAGCACATGTTTTGAGAATGATGATGGCAACAAGTGCACAAATGTGCTTGATACAATGGATGAGTGCACGATGGTGATAAGAGTTGTACGAGCTCCTAATAAAATTTAGAAAGGAAGAAAGAGAGAAAGAAAGAAAGAAAGAAAAGCAAGAGGGTCTGTCTGTTGGGAAATGGATCATACTGGAGCATGCAGCCAGCCCAAGCAGAGCATGGATTGCTGGTCTTTTTTTTTTTTAATTATTTAATCATTTTATTGGGGGCTCATACATCACTTTTCATCATACATAGTTCAATACATAGTTACATATACTGTGCCAGTACCCCCACTTGCCTGCCCCTGTCAACATTCGCCCAACATCTACCTTTCCACTTGGGCTCTTGATATGAGCCTCTCTTCCTTCCCCCTCCAACCTTTCCCCCCTTCCCCCCAGTCCTCATTACTCTGCAATCATTATTGTTTTGTCTTGTTTTACACTGCCCGACATCTCCCCCTGCCCACTCCTCCCTAGGTCCGTCCTCCAGATAGGAGACAGTCTGCAGATCCCCATAACTGGCTTCCTCTCTCCACCCCAAACCCCTCCACCCATCGGGCAACTCCACTCCCACCAATGACCCCGAGGGGTTTATCCACCCCGAGTTCCCTGCACTTCCAGCTCCCATCTATGCCAGTGCACCTCCTCCTGTCCAGCTGGAACTGCAGGGCAGACTTGGGGCTGTGATGGTTGAGGGCAGGAAACCTTCAGGAAATAGAGGAAGGTTTTATGGCTCATTGCTACCTCACTGGCCCATCTCTCCCCCGTGACTCCCCTGTCAGGGGGTGTCCAATTGCCCACAAGTGGGCTTTGGGTCCCCACCTTGCTCTCCCCCTCATTGTTATTGATTTAGTCCTTGTTCTTTGATGTTTGATGTCTGCTCCCTTCGACCCCTCGTGATCACACAGGTTGGTGCGCTTCTTCTATGTGGGCTTTGCTGTTTCTGCGCTGGATGGCCACTTGTTCACCTTCTAGCCCTTTTTTTTTTTGGCATCACTGCTCTCAGTGGTGGGAGCACCTTCTAGCCTTTAAGATCCCAGCTACTTTATTGTTTGGTGGCTGGGCACCACAGTTTCCTCAGCTCTGTCTGCCTCTGTACCCTTTTGTCCTCAGCTATCATGTCGGGAGGGTGGGCACATAGTGATATGTTTTTTGTTCTTTGATGCCAATACCTGGTTCTTTTCACTCCTCACGGTTGCCCAGGCTGGTGTTCTTCTTCTATGGTAGGCATTGTTGCCCTGTTTGCTTATCCTCTAGCCTTTGAGGCCTCAGGCATTATATCTTTTGATAACCAGGTACTATTAGCCATCTTCACCACTCTTTCTCCTGTCCCCACTTGTCCTCAGTGATCATCTCAGGAAAGGGCGTACACAGCAATGTGGTTTTTTCCTGTTTGATGCCTGAGACCTGATCCTTTGGTCTTAAACATCCTTTAGAAGTCCCCAGTTCCTACAACCGGGACAGGAACAATGGCAGCCACTCACTGGCACTTGTGTCACATAAACGCGTCACTCTTTACTACCTTGGGTTTCCACAGCAGCCCCGTGAAGGGTGTTTCTCATGGCTCCTCTTTCATTTCTTCTGGTGCAAATCCAGCTCAGTGGGCACTGGCTTGCTCAATCCCTCATTGCTGGTGAGGACGTGAAGCCAGTCTGCGATTCACAATCTCCACGACACAGAAACAGCCTGGCCCAAGGCTGTCATTACGAAGGCACGAGCCTCCACCGGAAGTGCCACCTCTCATCCCTCCACTCAGTTCTCGCCCACACTGTCTCGGAGTCAATTCCAACTCCCAGGAAGTCCTACGGAACTCAGACCTTGGACTCGTGCTGGAGCAGGCGGCTTTCTCTCTCTCCTGAGGAGCTGCTGCTGGGATCGAACTTCTGGCCTTGCGGTTATTGGCACTCCAACATTCATTCCACAGCAGATCTGGTCTGAAAGTTCATAAGGTCTCTCTGCTGTGCACGTGGCACAGAAGAAGTACTATGGATAGGTCCTGCCCCTGGACACCTGGCTTCCAGTCTTCTCTGAGCAAGTTGGGGGCAGTGCCTCTGCATTGAGAAAAGCAGCCTTGTGGAGTTCGGAGAGAACAGGGCAGTCAGAGGGCAGAGAAGCTGCCAGGCAGGCATGGGGCAAATGTCTTGACTTCAGGCTGCTAGTGTGGTGATGGTGCCCGCTCCCAGACTCATTATCGTTTCTGCGCTCTCCTGTCATTGCATGGAGAAGAGGTACCTGCGGCCCATTAACTGGTCCCCCACAGGGCAGCTTCCCATGTACCTCGTTTGAAACCGCATCTCAAGTGGACTGGGTATCAGTAACAGAAGCAAATTCCCAGTTATTACAAGAAAAAAATAGTCACCCTCTTTTCCTTCCTCGTGGCCAGAGTCACACTTACCCCTTCCCCAAACTCCATGTGTCTACAACAAATCAGATGGTGCCACCGGCCGGCCAGGCTGCATGAGTCCATTCCTGCTCCTCGGCGAACGGCCACGGCTGCATGAGTCATGAGAGAATCGAGAGCCCGAGTCAGGGCATTTCCCATCACCTGGTGTGAGCGTGCAAGTTGGACTCTCATTAAGCAAGAGAGTAGCCATGACACATTTGCACGATGCTGTGGATGAAGATTCATGAAAACCCCAGGGACGGAGCCAGTGAGTCTACCCTGGAGGAAGGACGCTCTTAGAGCTCTCGAGAAGCAGAGATGGCAGGACTTTACTTCCCATCCTATTTGGGGGGGGGGGTGTCACCAGGAGAAACCAGGCCCTGGAGTGGGGCACGATGCATGATCGTCTGTGGGTGGTGAATAGGAGTCCCTCCAGTGAGGCGGACTGACACAGTGGTCATGACACAGGGTGGCCACTGCGATGGTGCAGGAGACAAGGGTTTCTGCTGTCTACAGGGCCGCTCTGAGCTTGGACCCACAGTGGGTGCACAAAAGCCTGTGTTTATCCCTCCCCTCCCAGAGCCAGGCCTTCCCAAGGTGCTCTGAGAGGCAACAAACTAGGTAATTCCCCCCAGGAACAAGAGAGGTGAAGTGCTGATTCACACAGAGCAACCGGCATGATGTTGCATGAAAGAAGTCACACTCAAACGGCTAGCTACTAATTTCACTGACATCACATTGGGGGGGGGGGCGGGGATTGGGGCAGGGAGCAGACAGGTGGATACCAGGGTTAAGGGTGGGGAGATTTCACTTTCAGGATTTCTCTCTCACACCCACCCACTGGATAGATGTCACTGTATCGGCTCTCGTATTTTATAATCAGAATACAAGTGAGACAGATGCTGTCCACTGCTGACGCCCCCTTCTCAGCACCCCTCCCTCCCCAACATAAATAACCTGACAGAGGATGGGTGTGCCTCAGTCTCTCGTGGGGTGATGACTGAATGCTGCAATGTATGCAAATGAAACGTGTGCTTTCAGGAAAAAAACCTACAAGCCAAACTGGGGGTGGCGGGGAAGCAGAGACCTGTGCTTGGGGACATGACAGGGTGCCCCAGTCTCTCTGCTCAGGAGCGGCGAGCTTGCTATTCTCAGAAGACACTGGCTGGGCCGGTTTGGAATGAGGTGGACTCTGAAGTGCGTGAAGGGCAGTGCACCCTCGGGTACAGCTGACTGCTGCCTGGCTTCTCCCACGCCAAGTGCACCAGAGCCAGTGCTCCCAGTCTGACGACCGACGGTGAGCGTCTAACAGTATTCTAGGGCAGTTGACAATAACCCGGCTTTCTGTGGACATCTCTGCCGGAGAGAATGCTCAATGTTCCACTGACCCCGGGCTGACTCTTCCTGAAAGGTGCTCCCTGGACACCCCTAAGGTCTTTTGGTCAGTGGTCACCAAGGGGCCATCATGTCGCCCCTTGTACTCGTTCATCGTCCTCTCCAGAGGTCCATCGAGACCACTCTCTGACTTTCATGTCTGCATCATCCTCAGGTGCATGGACAACGAAGCCCTCCACCGGCAAACCTAGAGAGGGCTTGTTCCCCACCCCCGACCATCCAAGCCTGGGGAAGGTGAGGGGCATTACTTAATGGGAGGCTTCAGTGTTGTCCACTTCAGTTTGGTTTCAAAGAAACACGACACTACAGTCGGATCTTGCTCATTGACATTTTTAATTGTTTTCAGTAGTGCCCTTGAAGATTCCCCAATATCTGGAGTAGCCGATTCTCCTGAGACCACAGGTAGAAGTTTTGGACGGAAACACTGGGCCTCGCTCAGGGCTCTCTCCTGAAGAGCTCGGGCGGGAAGCCTCGGAGACAGGGAGTGGAGGCGCGCACCTTAATCCAAGATAGGGAACACAGTGAACGAAGGATTAGTGAAAACAGACGCGGTCTACAGAGGGCTTCAAATATACATATTCTATATATATATATAAACCAGTTATATAGGAGTTCAGCTGATTGGTTTCCTTGTGTTGTAATTAAAATACAAATAATATAGATGTTGTACACTGCCGATGTCCCCTTCTCTGCCCCCCTCCCTCCCCAACATAAATTAACATGACAGAGGTCAGGTGATTCTAAGTTTTTGCTGTTGTAGCTATTGTTTTTAAAACCATCCCCCCCCATCCTCCCCCTGCAAACTACCTCTGAGTTTGTAAAATAGCAGCATGGAACGGACAGGACTGGGGACAAGGCTGGCGGTCTAGCGGGGAGGGTGCAAAATACTGCTGCTCATGGACCGGCACCAGATGGCCTCTTGTGTTTCCACTGACCACGGAGGTTACGGGAGGAAGCAGAGGATGTGCAGTGTGGTGTGGCCTCCTCCAGAGAGGAGGGGCTGCCTGGACCACGGAGAAGAGCCCTACAGGCCTTGAGGTCTTGAAGACAGAGCACAGCTCCAGAGATGGCTTGGCTCAGTATTTACACAGATATCTTTAAGTGACATCATTGCCCACCCCCCCGCCCCCACCCCCACCCCCACGAAATGTGTGTTCCTAAAGATGCCTCTTCTGGTGATGGGTGGGAGAATGAGGAACTCAAAAAAACAAAACAAAACAAAACAGTAAACCAATTCCCACATATTGTAAAGTTCTCTTATCAGTCTTCCTTGGTTATTTTCACACACGTCATTAAAAGTAGATACCGACAATAATTGGTTTCTTAATCTTTTTTTAAGAGCATGAGGGGGGAAGAGGGAGGGGCCGGGGGTGGGACACTAAGGAGACCGCCGTCCCTTCTTCAGCATGAGGTGGCACTGGATGGTCTGGATCCGGTTCTTGGCAGGGACAAACTCAGGCTGCAGCTTCAAGGTTGACTCATACCACACCAAGGCTTGTTCAAACTCCTCCTGGGGTGGGGGGAGACAAAGGACACGTGTGAGCGGATGACACCGCCAGCATGCACAGGCAGGGAGACTTCCTAAAGTTCATAGAAAAGGGAATTAGAAAAAAAAAATTTTTTTTAAAGCTTCAGGTCTCAACATAAGCTCCATTATGGTCAAGACACTTTTGTGAGTGATGATAGCAGCCACTCAGATCATCCCAAAAGAACTTCAACAATAGCGAGTATCAATGAAGAAAAAACGGTACCCTTTTACACACACAGGCACACACGGTTAAGAAACAAAGTCAGAAGGAACCAAGTTAGGATTGTCGGTGGCTGCGTGATTTCCCATCTGAAATGTTCATAAAATTGTCCTTATTTGATGGGAGGTGTGAGTAGGGGGGTGAGGGTGGGGGTGGGGTTACTGCCATGGTGGAGAATGTCTCTCTGGAGAAGCTTTCCTGGGCATTTTTCTGCTAAAGCTTTGAGCAACTTTCCTAATGAGATGTTCTCCTTCTTTAGCTTTCCATAAAATCAACAAGCCTTGAGAACATCCAAAAATGATGATCCTGACCCATCTCTGCCTGACGGCTTCTGGCGTTGGCCAGACCACTTCCACGTCTTGGCGGCCATTGCGTTGATGGTGCTTCGTCCTCAGGACTGCATTGGTAAGGCCGTCTTTCATCCTGCTACAGTTCTTTCAAGAAGTGTTTCGGGATCTCAATTCCAATTCCTTAACATCTCCTTGCAAAGCCCTGCTCTTTTCTGCATTTGATCAAACCACAATGGTTTTGGCATCCATGGTGTGGAACGGTTACTCTGATTTTTGTTAGGTGTGTGCAAGCTGAAACAAATGAAATGTCACCAGTGTTGGCGATTGTTTTTATGGTCAATCGTTAGCCTTCTTCAATCAGAGAACGAATTGGATGGTTTCCTTGTAAACTGATGGGAATGGATTTTCGCTGTGGGGCCTCATCTTCTGTATTTTCTCATCTCTGCTTAAAATGAGGCCCAATGGTGAACTGCTGCTTTCCGTGGGGCATTGACCCTGTCTGTTCTGTGTAAAGCATCCAATGACTTTATCAGGCTTCAGCCCGAGCTTCTGGTTGCTCTGGCTCCAATGGTAGGTAGCAGCATGTACTTGCTCAGGTCTCAAACTCAAACTCAAACGGTTGATTCCGACTCAGGACAGGGCAGGGCAGAGCTGCCCCCGGGAGATCCAGAGACTGTAACTCTTTAGGGGAGTGGGCAGCTTTGTCGTCCTCCCTTCCCGGGGCTACTGGTTTTGAACTGGTGATTTTGCAGCCCGATACGTAGTCAGGTGTTTTATTCCTCTGCATGCCTGGACCTAGATCCTGTTTAGACATAACACGTTGGCATACTGTGGTGCAAACATCTTTTCGAAAAGCCTCTGCAGTTTTTCCCTCAGACGCCTTTCCCACGCGCTTTCTGAAGATGGCTTTTCCTATACTCTTCTTTTTTTGGGGGCATCACTGCTCTCCGGTGGTGGGAGTAGGAGGCCCAGCCCCATTGCTGGAATTGAACCTCCATCCCAGTGGGCCGCAGTCCCGCGCACAACCACTATGCCACTGGGGCTCAGCCCTACTCTTCTTTCTTGACACGCACTACAGTCTCCAAAAGCGAGTGCCAATTCTGCAGCTTTTTTCACGGAGTCTGAGAACCACTTTGTGGTTTGGGACCTGGATGAGGGAGGTGACTTGACGCCAGAGAAAAAAGAAGTATACGGGCAGAGCTGAAGAACCCTGGAAAAGGCATCGGTTCAACTTTTTACAAAGGTTGTCCAATCACAGGGATCGTCACGGTCACGGTGAGTGAGAACAGAGGCCATTGAGAACCTACTACATGCCAGGCGCACTGCTAGGTGCTTTACTCAGCAGTTTACTAACCCCGACGGAAACCTGTATCTCCACGCCGACAGATGCTCTGACGTAATCTGCATTTCCTAGTGTTGCTGGGTGGATAGGCGTGACTTGCAAATTTTTTTTTTTTTTTGAGGGGGAGCATCACTGCTCTACTGATGACTTGCAAATTTTAAAAGTTTTTGTTTCCTTGTTTTACTGACGTGTTATCTGTGCACCACACAATTCAGTGATTTAAAGATTCTGGAAATAGTGGCGCAATTATGACAACAATCGATTTTAGATGATTTTCTTTTTTCCTGTATCTGGTATTAGCTCATTCCCCCCCCCCCCCCCCCCCCCCCCCCCCCGTTCTCTGTCATAATGTTGAGGAGCTATCGATCTAATTTCTATCCTGGATTTCATATAAACAATACCCCCTACCACAACAATATACAATACAGAGAAATCTCAATCCAAAGAATAATTTTAAAAACTAGAGCAACTTAAGGGATAATTTCAGAAGTTTTAAAAAAATTCTTCTTAGGGCTGAGCCCCAGTGGCATAGTGGTTATGTGCAGGACTGCAGTCTACTGGCGTGGTTCAAATCCAGCAGCAGCTCTCCGGGAGCAAGGCTGGGTCTCCTACTCCCACCAGAGGGCAGTGATGCCAAGAAAAAAAAATTCTGCTTAGCCTACAAAAGGGAGAAAAGACTGCAGCTGTCAGAGTTTGGTTCACAGGCGGCATCCATGGAAGCGGGAGACAAGACACAGAAGAGGCGGCGTTAAGACACCGGACAGACCTGATGCTACAGGCCTCCTTCTGGGGTGAAAAGGCAAAGATGGTACTTCGAGGGCCATGGTGAACCAAGTCACTTCTTTTCAATTGTCGCATGTGCCATAAAGCTGGATAGCGCGGAAGACCAAAGAAGAAGGAAGGGCCCTAACTGCTCCCGGGGGCGGAGAACATTAGACACCCCCTGGGCTGGGAGAAGAATGAGCACATCAGCCGTCAAAGAAGCACAGGCAGCGGCTCCATGGAAGCAAGGTGGTGAGACGCCATCTTGTATCATGTAAAGGGACCCGCCCCTAGAGCAGGACGTCATGCTCGGTCAGATACAGCGTCAGGAACAGGAGGAGGACAACCAACAGATGGGCTGACCCCCTGGTTGTGACAATGGCTGAAACCCTGTGACGGGTCTGAGGCTGGGGCAGTGGTTTGTTTGTTGTCCTCAATGTTACTGGGAGTAAACATGTCCACGAGACTCTGCAAAGGGCGGCGGCCCTTATGCAGGGGTTCATCTTTGAGTGGAGGCTCAGACTCTCAAATAAGATCCCAAACCAGCCAGGGAGAGGGCGCCTTAGCGCCAAAGGAGACAGAATTCCTTCTAGAGAAGCAGATCTCACCTTTGTGGGGGACAGAAATACGTGATTCGATTTTAAGAAGCGAGGAGGGAAAGCTGCACATGCAGCAATTCTCATTGGTCAGGTGCAGTCATGACAACAATCCGCCTCTTAAGTCACAGGGCAAGTTTATAGTCCGGGCGGCCCCCTTTTATGCACGTTCACTGAGTCTGTCTGGGCGGTGGCCCACATGAGACACCATGTGCACGGCCCGTTCTTGGTTAAAACTGGCTGGGACAGTTTCTGGTGACCCGACTGCAGTTCTCACTTCTGACCCGAAGGAACACTCGGGACGACTTGATGGCTTTGCCGTCCGCCGTCCTCTCTGTACATAATCTCCCATGACAGTGGTGGCGTGCCCTCACTCACTGACTAGCTGGGGAGCCCCTGCTGTTTGCCAATCACCGTGTGAGGCGCCCACCACTCTGTGCCACACAGAGAGAAGAGGCCTCTCTTCCATAAGGAGTCCATAGTCTAAACACAGAGATGAACTCTTAAACAGAAAATGAAGGATGGAGAGAACTCTGCACAGGGCATCACGGATAACCTGCTTGATGTAGGAGCGGCAGGCACGGCTGGGTGTCTCTCGACGAGGAGGGTGGACTCGGTTCTCTGGTCTGGTGAGGTCTCCGGAACACGGTAAATCTGACTCCCCTAACAGTGTAACAGTCACGGCTAGGAAGGGCACGCTACAAAGACTGATGGTTTTCATTGTACTTTCCCCCCTTTCTTTCTTCCTCTTACCTCCCACCCCGCACCCCTTTCCCCACTCCCTCTTCCCCACAGTCACTCATGAATCATTATTTTAACAAAACCCTGAAGTGCCTTAACTATAAAATATACTCTTGGCAGAGTTAGCAGTTTCAGCCACAAAATTTACAAGACATTTACAAGACATCTTCACAGCAGGTATGAGGTCAAGGAAGCTGTCCTATGGGGAGAAATGTGCCTAAGGGTCGCGCCTCCCCAACCCCCAGTCTCACCATTGCTACATAGACATTGCCCAGTGTGAAGTGGTTCACAGCAAAGTGCGGGGCGATCTCGACTGCCATGGTGGCTACTATGACGGCATCACTCCAGAGCTTGGCGTTGTGCAAGATGTTGGCCAGGCTAATCAGGGGCACGTCCTGGGGGAGAGAAGGAGAATGGAGAGATCAGAGATGTTTGGAGTTGCCACTCTTGGTTGTGGTCATCAAAAAGGACATAGCTGTTTCCTGTGAAGTCCTACACTGGTGAACCTCAGAGTTGGGGTCTAGACACGGAGTGCGTGCCAGGATAGAGACCAATGCACCATGTCTTTTGTCAATCAAGTCTTTCTTCAAAAAACAACCAAAAATGGAAAACACTGGCAGCAGTAAGCAAACCAAGTGCTAGAGTAACTTAGGTGACAAACTTTTGGGGACAGCTCATCTTACTGAAGATTGGCCTAAGAGGTCTGAGACCAAACATCTGTCCACAGACCCATGTGGAGGCGTCTGGCCGCACCACTAAGGGGCTTCAGCAGGAGGCCCGCTCACCCCGAGCAGTTACCAAACTACGACTCAAGGCTGAAACCGAGTTCACTGGCCATCTTCTGTGGCTGCTTTTGTGCAATAACCAAGAGCCCTGGCTGGTAGACGATCAAGTCTGCCAGCTCCTGGTCTAGACAGTCGCTGGATTCCTCTCTATCACCTCACAGCATGGAGCACAGCATGATGACTAAACTTGTCGCAACCCCCTCCTCCTATCAAAAGTCTGTGTTTCCTTTACATGCACGACTCAAGTGTCTGCTGCCCACTTCCCTCTCCACTGCGTTCTCTAGCCAATAGAGAAGAAGCCATCCTCAACTGTCCGTAGGTGGTAGCCCACTGTGGCATGTTACTGAGTCACTGCATCTCCACAAGGACCTTCCTCTTGTGTGCTGCCCTTCCACTGGACCAAGCATGATGTCCTTCTCCAGGGGCTGGTTTCTCCTGACAACATGTCTAGATTCTCTGAGATGAAGCCCTGCCATCTGTGCTTCCATGAGCATTCTGATGGTACTTCTTGCAAGACAGATTTGTTTGTTGTTTGGCAGTTCATTGACTTTCAATATTCTTCGCCAACAGCTTATTTCAAAAGCACCAATTTTTCATGCGTCTTCCTTATTTAAGGTCCAACTTTCACATGCAATTGAAAATACCATACTGTTAGTCTTTGAAGTAACATCGTTGCTTTTCAACACTTCATAGAGAAGTTCTGTGCAGTAGGCTTACCCAGTGCAATGCGTCTTTCAATCTCTTGAGAGCTGCTTCCATGAACACTGGTTGTAGATTTAAGCAAGACAAAATCCCGGACAACTTCAGTCTCTTCTTCATTTATCATAATGTTACCCATTGGTCCAGTTGTGAGAATTTTGATTTTACATTATGTTGTACTCCATTCTGAGGGCTGCAATCCTTGATCTTCATCAGCAACGGCTTCAAGTCCTTCTTATTTTCAGCAAGCAAGATTATGTTATTTGTATGTCACAGATTAACAAACCTTTCTCTGAACTTGATAGTGCTTTCTTCATATAATCTGGCTTTTTGCATTAGTTGTTCAGCATACAGATTAATTAGTAAAAAGGATTCAACCCTGATGTGTTAGGGTTTTCTAGAGAAACAAAACCAGGACACTAATAATTCTCTCTATATATTTATCTAGATAGAAACATTTCTAACGTAAGAAATAAAGAGTTAACTAATCTATAAAGCAGTACAAATGGCTCTGTGCAACTCACTTGTGTGAGACAGCCAGTAGACAGGCAGTCCTCCGAGTCCTGAGGGCCACCGAGTAGTTCTCTGTAGAGCAATTCAGGATATCTGGCCACAAGCAGCAAACAGCAAAGCAGGTCACCAACAGTAGCCAGATGACAGAGTCCAAGAGTTCCCAGCTCAAGAGATGTATATTCTAGTAGTATATTCAAAGCAGGGCTTGAAGAAACCTCAACTCACAGCAACACAGTCCACCGATTAGGTGTCCTACGGGTAGTGTAGCTTGGAGATTGAGGCACAGGACAAATAAGGCATCCGGCTGGTCCGAAGATCCAAGAGCAAGAGAACCAGGGCAGGGCTCACCGAGCCATTTATATCTCTGCCCTTCAAGTGATCTTATGTGTGTTCACTGGCCATGTTGTCACAACAAGCCTACCCATCACATCTGATACAAACCTTGCCTGATTTTAATTCCTTTGTTGTCTCTTGATCCATGTACAGGTTCTGCATGAGCAAAATGCAAGGTTCTGGATTTCCCACTCTTCTCAAGGCTATTCATAGTTATGATCCACATAGCTGAAGGCCTTTGTACAGTCAATGAGACACAACTAAACCTCTTTCTGGTATTCTCTGTTTTGAGCCAAGATTCATCTGGTATCAGCAATGAGATCCTTTGTTCCATGTCTTCTTTCGAATCTGGCTTGAACCTCTAGCAGCAACCTGTCAATGTACTGCTACAACAGTGTTGGATGAGCTTCAGCAACATTTTAGTTGCATGTGATAGTAACGATTGTCTACATTTTGTACATTCTGTTGGGTCATCTTTCTTTGGGATGGGTACACGTATGCATCTCTTCTACGCAGCTGGCCAAGCTGTTGTCTTCCAGTTTCCTGGCATAGATGAGTAAGTGCTTCCAGTGCTTAATCAGCTTGTTGAAACATTGCAGTTGGTATTTTATCGATTCCTGGAGGCTAGTTTTTTGTTAATACTTTGTGCTACTTGGACTTCTTTCTTTAGTATCATTGGTTCTATTTTATATGCTACCCCTTTAAACGGTCAAATGTTGACTAGGTCTTCTGACACAGGAACTCTGTGTATTCTTTCCATCTCCTCTTTGATATTTCCTAGATTATTTAGTATTTTGATAATGCAACTTAAGTCTTGACATTTTTCCTTCAATTCTGAGAATGCTCTTCATTTTTGTTTTTTGATCTCTAGGTCTTTGAACATTTTATTATAACCTTTTACTTTGCTTTCTTTAACTGCCCTTTAAAATTTTCTGTGCGGTTCTTTGACCTCATCATCTCTTCCATTTGCCCATAACATACAACTAAGAGTATGTTTCAAAGTCTTTACTGACATTCATTTGATCTTTCCTTTTTAATGACCGTTTGCTTTTTTCATGTATGATGTTCCTATTGTTATCCCATAGCTCATCAGGTCTTCTGTCAATTGATCTCAGTGTATCCTATCTGCTCTTGAAATGTTCTTAAAATTCAGATGGAATTTGGAGGTAGTATTTTGGTTCTAATGGACTTATTTTCTTCCATTTCAACCTGAAGTTAGATATGAAAAATTGATAGTCTGTTTCTCAGTTAGTCACCAGCCTGGCTTTAGCTGCTGATACCATCATCTCTTCCCACAGATATAGGTAATTTGATTTTTGTGTATTCCATCTGGAGTCCACATGGCTTATCACCATTTGAGTTGTTTAAAAAGATATTTGCTATGTAGAAGTTGCTGGTTTTGCCAAATTCTATCCTATGATTTCCAGTTTCATTTCTGTCACCCAGATTGCATTTTTCAACTACAGCTTCTTCTTCTTTGTTTCCAGCCTTTGCATTCTAATCACCAATAACTACCTAAGCATCTTGATTTCAGGTTTCATCAATTTCAGGCTGAAGACCTTGGTGGATTTCTTCAAATTCTTCCTCACTAGCTTTTGTGGTTGGTGCATAAATTTGAATAAAAGTTGTATTAGATCCTTGTTGTGCTTAGATCCTTGTATGAGATATATATTATCTCATCACAGATAGCATTCGATTTCAAGAAAGGATAGACCTTGAAATGTTCTGATGGTCAATGCAACCCCATTTCTCTTGATCACGTCATTCCCAGCACATTAAACCATATGATTTTCTGATTCAAAATGGCCAATATCAGTCCATTTCAGCTCACGAATGCCTAGGACATTATCCTCTTGCCTTCCACTTCATTTTGAACAATTTCT
The DNA here is from genome assembly GCA_004026705.1 of Nesogale talazaci. NCBI lineage: Eukaryota > Metazoa > Chordata > Mammalia > Afrosoricida > Tenrecidae > Nesogale > Nesogale talazaci. Next base: position 34,965 of record PVJH01006830.1, read on the forward strand.
CATTTTCCTAAATTCATACTTGGTACATTCCAAGGTCTAATTATTAATTGATGTTTGCAGCTGTTTCTTCTCATTGTGGGTTGTGCTGCATCAGCAGACGAAGGTCTTGAAGGCTTTACTCCTTCACGCTTAACTCCGCCCATGTCCACAGGATGCCTTCTTTGAGGAGGCAGCTCTTCCTCGGTCATATGCTGAGTGCCTTCTGACAGGAGGGACTCACTTTCTGGCACTATCCCTGACAAGGTTCTGCTTCTAGTTACTAGGTTTTCAGTAACTGACAACGTTTTGATGCTATACGTAGGGTTTACAGTGACCAGTTCCTTTAAAGTGGCCAGGCTGTTCCTTCTGCATAGTCTGTTACACGTTGAGAAGCTCCGATGTGACCTGGCCACTTTGGGTGACCCTGCTGGTATTTGAAATACCAGGGACCGAGAATTCGCACAAGTCACCAAAAATGACAGCAGACCAGCAGTGGAAGCGATGATGAGAACGCCCCAATGTCTGGCAGCAAAGTCTGAGTTCCTCCCATTATGCCAGTGTTGCCTGTATGAACGGAGAAGATAGTGCTGTGCCTTTCAGTTCTTTAGCCAGGTTGTAAAACTCAGCACAGGTAGATACAAATGACTCTTTAAAACTGCACACCCAGCAACATAACTTTTGGGGAAAAAACGGATGATACACAGTGTTAGCCAAGTGTTATTTTCTTTCTCTTCCTTTCAGTCTCCCCTCCCCCAACCTCCCTCTCTATTTTGTGGAAAAGGCAGGGTCAGGCAGACAAAGACTAAGCAGTGGTCAACGTTGAAGAAACAGCAATGTATTTTCTGCTCAGTGTCTGTCCCTGGAAACAAGCTCAGGTCAGGTGTATAAGCCAGCCAGGATGATCTATCGCTCTGCCCCTGGGATAAACTCCGTCTAGAATGACCCTGTCATTGTGAGTTGTGCCCCATCAGCAGACGCAGGTCTCAACGGGGGAGGGGCAGTGGGGGTCAGTGTATGTGCCGGGCACTACGTGGCTCTGGCGTGAAGGATGAGGCTTTCTCCTCCTGTACATATTTCCAGTCTCAGAAATGCTCAGAATCGACTCCACAGCAGGGTGTGTGTGAGAAAGGTAGCTATGAATTTAGTGGAAGGGGTCTGAAATGATGCAATGCCAGACAACGACCTCAAAGGCCTTCGCTCAACTTCCACCATTGAGGTGGGGGAAGACACAGTGGTGGGTTCACATTCAGGCTTGTCGCCTTTCACCCCTTCCTAACCACCGAGTGTGAGGAAGGCTAGTTAAAATCCCAAGATAAACCACTGGGCAACAAAAAGAATCACGGGCTGGAAATCCAGCCCCGCTGAGGTACACCTACCTTCATTTGGTGTGGCGCGGAGTGGAGAGCTTGGCGGAGGCAGTCGATTGCTTTCTTTCCTTGGCCTTTCACTCGCCAGTAGAGGGCCGCCATGCTGGAAAGCACCCAAGAGGTCTGGTTCTACAGAGGAATAATTGGCGATGCCATTGGAACACACAGTATACTCACAGGAAGGAGAGCATTATCATTTCTCAAGCAACCATCATTTCTCAGGGTATATAGTAGGTGCTAGCACTCTGGCCCATCATCTTACCAACGCTCATAAAACCCCAAGGCACTTGTTCCTACCCTTGTAGCCTTTTATTGGATAAGCAAACCATTCAGAGTGGTTCACTATCATGCCCAAAGCCACTGAACTACCAACTGGCAGGAGTAACACTTGATGTACACAGTCTTCTTTATAAAATTGAAACAGAGGCAGCTTTTTGAGCAGGCACTTATATTTCAAGAATCAGAACGTAGAGCCAAAGTTATACAGCCCCCTCTCCATCCTGTGTCCCCTGTGTAAACACTACTTTGAGTTTCTTATATATCCTCTGGGAATGTCTTTGCGATACACAAGCCATTATGAGTACACAGTTTGACCCCATCCCTTCTTATATGACAGAGCCCGCTATTGCTTCTCTAAGAGGAACATCTGCACTTGGTTTTTCACGGAATGAAAAACTTTGGAATTCTTCCTACGTCAGTGTGCAAAGAGCTTCCTCATTCTTTTTAACAGCTGCATGTGTTTGCATTATGCTATCGATGAATACTTCTCCTTGCCCCTACCAAATTTTAGTCACAAAGATGCTGCCAAAAACTCTTGTGTTAGAATGCATGTGTGCTCAAGTGTTTGCTGCACATGGTTCTAGATACAGCCTTACTATGACAGCTATGTCCATGGGACTTGTCAGATATTGTCACTTCGTCCACCAGAAGCATGTTTTAGCAACCCAATGGTCTATTAGCTGCACCTCACACTCAAAACTTCTCCATGGCTTTGTGAACACTTTTCTAGAATGATCACTGGTCAATGAGAACGTAAGTGGCCAGATTTTAATCTTTGGAATTCACGCACAAAAATTTCTTTTAAGTATCAGGAAAGGTTAATCTGTGTTTTAGTATTGAAGGAATGTCCCTGTTGGTCATATTATTTTTTAATGTGATTTTTGGGGACATTTAGATGGCAAGTTAAGATTCTCATTGAACAGTTTCTACACCTATTATGCAGTGACAGTGGCTATTCTTCCCACGCTTACCACTGTGCTTCTGGTTGTTTGGTTTCCACATCTCCAGCTTCCTGTCTCCCTTTACCTTCTTTTTCATATATGGTCTCGGACAGGGGTCGGCAAGCCTGATATGGAAGAGTCATTCCTGCCCCTCACAACAATTTCAAAATTAGAGACTCATGAAGATATACTTATAAACAAATGAAATTGCCATTATCTGAATATGCTTTACATCTTTTTCTATTTTAGAGTCACAAGTAAGTGACAAATCAGTCACACATGGCTTGAGAGTCAGTTTGCTGACCTCTGGTCTAGAGTGCATGGTGACTGCCAGGTCTATCTAGATGACTGTTCAGAGGGATATTTATGAATAACTGTCTTCCAGCTGGCATGGGGCTCCCAGGAGTTTTGAGTTCTAAACCACTAGAGTCTGCCAAGGTAACAGTATTAGGAAGTTCCTCTAGTTTCTACCCAGTTTGGCCTTTTTTAAGAATTTGAGTTTGGGTCTGTATTTCCTCCCTCACACCCATTCTTTCGGGGACCATCTGTTGCCTTCTTGGTTGGGATGGTCAGCAGGGGTAGCTGGGCACCATCTATTTCTTCTGATCTCAAGATGGGTGAGACTGTGGTTTGAGTAAACTTCATTCAGCTTCTGTCCTTGGTTTTTCTTTCTCTTTCATTGCAGCCCCAGACACTACTCAGCAAATTAAGGCGGAGAACATTAAGAGTTATATTCATTGAGTCAAGTTACCCTGGAGAGCTCCGCTATAGGATTTTAATAATTTAGTCTCTCTGATATATGAGTCTTTATTTCCTTATAGCTGTACCACAGAGCATATTATTAAATGTTTAAGACTTTTTGTCAATCTTATATTTAAAAACGTGGTTTGAATGGTCATTTCCCTTATACATACAGCTTACTTCCCTTCTGTGACATACCTATTCTTATATTTTGTTTGATTTGTATTAGGGTCTTCTCTTACCTATTTGAAAAAGTTCTTGGTTTATTAGGGGAATTAATCTCGTCTGTGGTACGCATTACAGACCCTTTCCCTAGGCTGGTCAACCTTTGGACGATAATGCCTCCTGTGATTTGAGAGGATTGACGACTACACAGTCCAATGTATTACTTTTTCTCCAATACTTTCTGGAGTTCCAGTGAAGATAGAAAGGGCTTCTTCACTCCAATGTTATCATGAATGCACCCTCGTCTTTTTGCAGAACTTTCAGAATACTTTTCACCATAAAATCTTGGCTCCATCTGAAACTTAACCTGTTGTAAAGTAAAAGATATGAATCCGGGGCTGAGCCCCGGTGGCGTAATGGTTGAGTGCGGGACTGCGGCCCACTGGCTTGGCGGTTCAAATCCAGCAGCAGCTCTCCAGGAGCAAGGCTGGGCCTCCCACTCCCACCAGAAGGCAGTGATGCTCCCCCCCCCCCCAAAAAAAAAAAAAACTCTTGCAAAGATATGAATCCAACATTCTCTTTTCCCAGATAGCGGGCTACTTACTTCAGTAATGCTTCATGAATAATTCATCTCTCTCCTGGAGGCACTACTTTTTACCAAATACACATTTTTGCAACTTAAGTCTAATTGTGGACCTTCCTTATCTATTTCATTTGCCACTTGATTAATGGGTCTCTGACTTGCAGCCATTACAGATAAGGCGATCTGCTTCCTACCTTCCCTCTTTCTTCCAATCAACTTTTCTTTGCTAATTTACTCAATTCTATGATATTGGGAGCATTTTTTTGTATTCTGATCTGTCGTCCTTCCCCCGCCTTTGGAGCTACATCATTCAGTGACCACTGACATCCTGCTTGTGTGCTTTCTCCAAGCAGCTCTTGGCTGACTGAAGTTTATCTTCTTGTAGTTTCCTCGAGCAGGGCTCCTGTGCCACCAGGGCTGCGTCTTATAGTTGGAGATGGGTCAATTTGTTGTGATCTGCCTACTTTTTTTTCTGATGTGGTCTTTTGATCATTTTTGTGATCTCCTAGAACATTTCTTGGTAGTGTAAAATTTCAAATATGTATACAGGGATCAGGAATATAATCAACTGTGATGTCCTCATCAGCTGACATCAGTACTTCTCCACTCATGGGCAATCTTGTTTCACTTATAAGTCATCCACGTTAACTCACGGAGTGGGGAAAGAAGACACTTTATCTGTGAACTACTACAGGAACGTCTACAACTGTCTCAGAAGAAGTGCGTGAGAGCATTCCTTACAGTTAGGATGCTGACACTGGGCCTCGCATACTTTGGACATGTTACCAGGTAGGGCACCAGTCCCTGGAAAAAGCCATCGTGGCTGGGAGAGTCGATGGTAAGGCAAGACCAGAGGCAGCGCACTGAGCTGAACTGCTGCAGTGACTTTCCGGACAGAGACGGAACTGCGAGGCGGGTGGCAGGTCAGCCACCTGCTCCTGACACACGGTTGCTGTGAGGGGCAAGTGACTCAACCGCACCGAACGTGACACTTGGAAGCAAAAAGTCCAGGCTTCTTTGCAAATCCTTCATTATGGACTTATGAAAGAGAAATAAAGATTAAAAGAAAAAAAATCACCAACTCGACACCACGCTCCACGGGCAAGACTTCCCTCTGTCCCATCTGTCTGCCCCCTCCTGCTCGCCCACCATGGCCACCATTCAGAAGCTCGTAGGAAGATGGTACCCGGAAGACAGCAAAGGCTTTGGGGAGTCCACGAAGGAACGGCTCTGTGGAAGTGGGTACAATGGCCCGACCTGACTGTGTCGTCTCTGCTGAGGGCAAAGCCCTCCCCGTGAAAACCACGAGCACTTGGAAAACAGCCCAGATTTCTGGGGTCCTGAAAGAAATTCGAAGAAACAACAGCTGATGGCAGAAAACTCATTCTGTCTGCAACTTTTCAGATGGTGCGCTGGTCCGATCCCAGGAGAGGGATGGAGAGGAGAGCACAAGAACGAGAAAATCCTAAGAAGGAAAATCAGTGGTGGGATGAGTGATGACAAGATCCCCTGCACTCAGATTGATAGGAAAGTAGAATACACATTCTACCATCACTTGGACAAAGATTAGCTGTGAGAATGGACAAGCTTAGTTTAATGAGTAAACCTCTACACTTTTTAAATTATTTTCCATTACTTCTATTACACACATTTTACATGCTATTTCAGTGTTGTTTAACAAATGTGTTTGTGCTAAAAAATCAAACTCAATGCAGTATAGCTAAAATCTTGAACATTCTTCTTCAATATTGTTACTTATTTAGTGTTCCTATTTCCTTCTATTGTGATCTATTTAATTTTGCTTTTATGGTTTGAAACCTAAACAGGGTCCTCACACTGCAATTCATTGATGTGTACCCTATGTCTCTGAGTTTTAGATTTGATCATCAAATTTCTTTCTCTACACATTTCATTTTATATAAGAAACACTTATTTACTTTGTAGTTTTCCACTGAGTGGATCCTGTTGAGTATATCCTTGAGGGACTATTTAACATGTTCCTTTGTTCCCTGCATACGCTATAAATTGGTACCTAAATCCAGACTTTGCTTGGATTCCATTAGAGTGGGGCAGTCATGTAAGTGATCGTGTGAATTTCCAGCAGAGCATACGCCATCCTGGTGTCCTATCTGTGAAGTCAGTAGCCAGTGGTAATCACTGCCACACATGTATCAGCGGTTGCAAAACTAATTCTTTGTATCGTTTCAGTTTGTTGGAATGTTCCTCTCAGCAGAAACTTCCTCTCATCAATTATTCACCTTGAAGTACAGCTTGTTTAAGGCAAGGTAAACGATTACTTCTTGTCATTCGTTGCCAATTGATTTTATGGAATGGAAGTCTGTCTTATTCTGCAGGTAAGTTTACCTTCCTTGTCAATTTGGATGACCATCACTTCTTTTTGTTGTCTAACAGCTATGGCTAAGACTTGCAGGACTATGAAGAGGCCTTGAAATGCTTTCAATTTCTCCTATTTAAGCAAGATGTCTGTTACTGGTCTGGCACGTGCCCTTTCTTCACGTTGAAGAATTTCCTTGGTAACCCTATCTTGGGAGTATTTTTTTTTTAATCAGGAATAAATATTAGATTTTGTCAGCTACCTTTTCTGCATCAAGTGATGTTTGTTTAGTTCTTTTATTTTGCTTTATTTCCTAATATTGAACCATCCTTATATATCTTGTATAAATTCTATTTGGTTACGATGTTTTAATATTATTATGGCTTAATATTTTTATTGGATCCCACTATTCACTTTTGTGAATTTTTGCCTCTTTTCACAAGGGATGTTGGTCTGTAATTTTCTATTCTGGCAATGTCTTTGCCTAGTTTTGGTATCAGGAGTTAGTGCATCACAATTCTATTGAAGACTTGACATATCTGTAAAATTGTAGAGGTCCTAGATAATGTTTGCTTCATAAAGAGAGGGGTCACCTCTTCAGCTTGGCATGTTAGAATGAATTTTGGACAATTTAAACCAACGATTGTGCTTAGGTTGCTATGCCATTTGGAAAGGCTCCATTTCCCTCAGGTGTGTCCTTCACCAAAAGCAAAAATCTTTACATCTTCTAAATGAAGGCTTCGGGGATTCATTAGGTGCTTGTAGTCTTGCTGCTGGGTACTGAATTTTAGTTCTAGACTCCATTGTGGGAGTGTCTAAAACAGCTGCTTTTCCTGGCTTTACACTTGACTTGCCAGCCTGTCTTTGACAGTTTCAACACTTGCTGATGCATTACAAAACTGACCAGCTCTTTTCCAGGTTCAAGTCTCGGCTCCTCCCCCACTCCATCTCACCAGGATGTTGGCTCTGATTGTCTCCAATTTTATTCTCCAAGCCCTGTAAGACTGCTAAAGACCGTCGATTTCTCTGCCTGGATCCCCGCCCCCCCCACCCCATCCTGATTTTTTTGTTTGATTTTTTGTTTGTTTTTGTTTTGGGGGCATCACTGCCTTCTGGTGATGGGAGTAGGAGGCCTAGCCTTGCTGCTGGATTTGAACCTCCAACCCAGTGGGCCGCACCATCACTACGCCATCCGGGCTCAGCCCCCCTGCCCCCATCCTGATTTATAGCAGATTATAACTTTTTTTTTTAGAAAAAATTCTACCTTCCATTCTTTTCCCTATTTATGATTGAACTCAAATACTTTTCCATTTACTTACCTTCCCATTAACCCCCTCCTCTACTGAAACTATTTTATAAAGGTTTCTTGACCTTTTAAAAAACTTAAGAAGCTTTTGGGAAACTAGGTTTATCTCTAACTTAATTCTCAAATATTATTCCTAGTTTTTAATTTGCCTTTTTACTTTGAAAGGCAAGTTCTAAATTTTTATGCAATCTATCAATCTCTTTCCTTGTTATATGTGAATTTTAAATCAATGAGAATTTCCCCTAAATCCAGGTGTAATAGAGAATTTCCCATGTTTTCTGATTGTACTTGTATTTATTTATTGTTTGTTTGTTTTGGGCATCACTGACCTCTGGTGGGAAAAGGAGGCCCAGCCCTGGTCCTGGAGAGCTGCTGCTGGATTTGAACCACCAACCCAGTGGGCCACAGTCCCGCACTCAACCACTATGCCACCGGGGCTCAGCCCCATATTTATTTATTTATTTTTTTAAACATTTACTTACATATTAAAAAAATTATAATTTATCCTTGGGTACAAAAGAAATACTTAATTTTGCCTTTTCCCTACCACGCATTAAAATATAAATTTCCTTTTACTGGTGAGACAGTGACTTGACCATACACAGATGTTCATATGCATATAGCATTGCTACTTGGTATCCTATTTCCCCATTGGCTTGCTTGTCTGTTCACGCACCATTAACAAAGTGCTTTAATTAAAGCCTTAATTGCGTGCTTCAAGATCTTGGAAGGTTAAACATTCCTCCTCCTCTTCCCCACTGCTCTTTTTTCTCACAAGCTGCCTGGTTATTCTTTGTTTGTTATTTTACATGAACATACAATTAGCTTGTCTGACACCAAAGGGAACATGATGGCATTTTTATTGCTATTGCATTAAAATGACAAATTAAGTTAGGGAAAACTATCATTCTTATGATACTGAGACTTGCTATCCAAGACTACAACATATGGAGGCTTTAAAGTTTGTGGACAAATTCCATTTTCTTGAATTCCATTTTGTTCCATGACCAATTTAAAGCCCCCTCACATGCCTTTCTAATGTGTTCAAGTCATACTTTCACATTCTTTGTGTTTTTATTTATGTGAAGCTGTTTTGTTAAGGTTTTGCTGAAGGCCTATGCTTTTGTTCTCTCTCTCTCTCTTTTTTCTCACATCACTGCCCTGGTGGGAGTAGGAAGTCCAGCACTGCTCCTGGAGAGCTGCTGCTGGATTTGAATCGTCAACCCTGTGGGCTGCAGTCCCACACACAACCACTGCACCACCAGGGCTCAGCTGAAGGCCTATGCTTTTACATAAATAAAAACAAACAAACAACCCAAAACATTTTTATTAAGGGCTCTTACAGGTCTTGTAAAATCCATACATCAGTTTTATCAAGCACTTGCATACATATGTTGTTATCATTCTTTTCTAGACATTCATTTTTTTTTTTATTCCCTTATTGGAAGCACTTTATTTATTTACTTATTTTTTTGGCATCACTGCTCTCCGGTGGTGGGAGTAGGAGGCCCAGCCCCACTGCTGGAATGGAACCTCCGTCCCAGTGGGCCACAGTCCCGCGCACAACCACTACGCCACCAGGGCTCAGCCCCCTTCCTCCTTTTACACTTATCTTTTAACTTGTTTGTTGTATATATGGAGGCTATTTACTTTTGTATAGCAATTTTACTGATTTATCTGTTTTGATCAGAAACATATGCTAAATAATTTCCATTTCTGAATACCTGTTTCATAATGATAAATGAACATGTGGCTCAGTCATTTGGTAAATGCTAACATAAGATTTCATTGTGCACTTAAAAAAGTGAATTCTGTCATTGTTGGATATAGTACTCTATGCTCATTGGATCAGTTTCATAAATGTGTTATGTTTTCATCTACTTTTTCTATCAATTATAATATGAAGCATATCTAAAATTCTACACTTGGATTGGGGATACATAGTTTTCTTTTTTTCAGAACCATCAGTGTTTATTTTATATATTTTAAAGTTATATTATTGAGAACATCCAGGTTATGGATCATGAAAGCTTTCTTGTGGATGTTAATTTATGTCTTATGACTCTTGTAGCAAACGGCCACAAACTTGGGGGCTTTTAGACAATAGAGCACATTCTGTCACAGTTCTGGAGGCCAGAAGTCCACAACCAGTATCCCTGGTCTGAAATCCAGATGCCTGTGGCAGAGTCACATCAAAGGGGCTCCTGGTTGTCTCTTCAGCTTCTGGAGGTGGCTGTCATTTCTTGGCTGTGCTTGCAGTAGTGCACTTCTCCATCCAGGTGGTCACGCTGTCTTCTCGTCTGTCTCTGTTTCCCTCTGCCAGATGCATGGGATTGCATGGAGGCCCACTCAGATAATCCAGGTTATTGTAAGCATCTCAGGCACCTTAATCTAATGACACATGCAAACTGCTTTATTTTTCCCCGTTTGCCATCTAAGGGAACCTTCAGTCACAGGGACCTTCTGGGGACCCATTAGTCAGCCGACTCCAGATCCCTTTATTATTGTGAAATAGACTTCACTAAAGCCAGTGTTGCTGCTTGCTTTACTATTTCTAAGGATATAGTTAAGTCAGCTTCCTTTATCTGTGTTCTTTTCTATCATCTCTATTCTCTATTTTATTTTAGTCTCCTTGCTAATTTCTATTCTGTCCCCCTGGATGTGTTGTGGCTCATTCTCCTTGTTGCTCCTCCCCAAATTGTCACGATTGCTGAGATTATTTTTCTGTATATTTCTTGTTTCTCTCCTGCTTTACATTTCATGTGCTTGTTTTCCATTTTGTTTTTGAAAAAAAATTCTTTGCTAAGCTCTCCCTCATGGTTTTGTATTTCAGCTCTGTGATCTTCATTTACAGAGGTAATTGTACAATATGATTCATGGTACACAATTTGGTCTGAATTATCATTTGTTCTATGATTACGTCTACCTACCTACACACACACACGGCCCCTCCCTCTTGGTTCTGCTGCTGCCTTTTCCTTTTAGTTTGTACTAATGTTGGCTCTTTTCAGTTTTTATTTCTCAAAATCCAATGGATTTCTCTGGTTGGCCAAAGCCTCTAATGCCTACCACATCCAGCATTCAGCAGTGTTCAAAACGGGCCCTCTGAGCAGCAGGAATAGTCTGAAGTGGAGCATATTCTCTGTGTGTGAAGCCCTGAATCCAGACAGCAGTTGCAACATGAGAGGAGCAGCAGCAGAACCAGGAGCCTGACCATGGGGCAGTGACGGACTTTTTTAATTTCTCAAAGCAAGGAAGGCTGAGGATTTTTGTGAAAGGGCCTGGTCTATAGAGTAGGGTGCCTCTGGGCACTTAACTAGACACACTGGACTTGCTAATGCATGGAGGCGGAGCTGAGTGTCTTTGGGCTGATGCCTACAGGGAAGTGGTATGCCATCTTGGGCAGTTAACGGTAGACCTGACAGATCTCTGCAACAGGCTGGTAAACAACTCAATCCTGAGCATTTCTCACTGGTATTACAACTTGTTAACCCCCTTAATAGACCCCTTAATCATGAATTAGGTCTCTGAGTTCTGCAATGGATATTTGAACCCAGAGGTAAATTGTAGAACACTAACTATCATCAGTGCAACTACAATGGCCGTTTCCCTGTGTGGCATGCAGAGGGAAACGGCTGGCTATCTCACACCGTGAGGCTCATGTGACAGCTGATGGGTCTCTCTTAATCACAATGTTCTATTATCTTTCCTGTATTTGATAATAATCTCAGTCACAAACCGTTTACTATAAAATAAGTAAACAAAGTGAGCTAGAAGGCCAGGTGTGGGCAATGAATGGTTTGAACTGCTGAATACAGAATGAATGGTCTGAAATATTAAACCCTCCATCGAATTCACAATAAAAACTCACTAAAAAAGGGGTGAAATTTTAAAACTCACTAATACAAATATCAGGCCAAACTTTTTTTTTCAATGAAAATGAAGGTTTGCAGAGATTTTACTTCATGATCTCAACAGTATTTCAAAGTATGTTTCCTACTCACTCTCCAAAATGTCAAATGTACTTCCTCCGCAGAGGAAGAACACCTGACCTATTTCCTGTACCTCGATTTCCTTACTTCGAATGCCCCCATGCTACGCACTCATGCTAGCGTTTTTAAAAAGCGTGAAAGGAAAACAAAAACAAAAACCACAGAATATTACCCCAGGTGGAGAAAGAAAAGGAAGCGTGAATGGATATTCTGCAAGAGGCTATTTTGTGTGATCCCTTGGTCACGTAAGCGCTGACTAACCAGCACGCGAGTGGCTCAGAGTGGCAAAAAACTTGGAAAAGAGAGTAGGGCAGGCTGCTGCAGGGGGACCTACCTTTTCCAAAACTTTGGCAATCCGGGTGCCAATTTGTTCAAGTGATTGTTGTGGATATTGGTCTTTGCCAAGGTTCTGTAAGACCTGAAACAGGGAGGAAGACCACAGATTAGACGGGTGCAAAGAAGGCAAGGTCTAGATGACGCAAGGGAGTGAAAAAAGGGCGAGAAGACTGAGCTTCCCGAGAGCAGCTGCGCCCCAGGGGGAGGCTGAAAGGCACAGGCACTGAGCGCTCACCTCTGTTAGCTGGCTCTCCCCCGTGTAGTGTAGTGCAGCTCGGTTGGAAACACCGTGCAGGTGGTCCAGGGTGTGCATGCTGGTGGGAAGATTGCCGTTACAGAGAGGTTCCATGGCTGGCTGCTGTATTGGAGTGGCAAAGTCTATGTGCTCTGTAATGCTGGAAAAGAGATTAGCACATGAACACTGAAAATTCGAGTGGGAAGGAAGAGAGAGAGCTTAGCAACCAGCTGATAATTCAATATGCCACCAGAAGGGTCTGGAACCATGGAATCTGAGGCTGGAAAAGATGTTAGGAGTTAGTCTAGTCTCCCCTTTATAGACTCTAGTGCAGTGGTTCTCAATCTGTGGGCCACGACCCCTTTGGGGGTTGAACGACTCTTTTCACAGGGGTCACCTGATTCATAAGAGTAGCAAAATTACAGTTATGAAGTAGCAAAGAAAATAATTTGATGGTTGGGGGTCACCATCACATGAGGAACGGTATGAAAGGGTCGCGGTATTAAGAGGGTTGAGAACCAGTGCTCTAGTGCATGGCAATAATAGTAGGTTGAATGGATAACTAGACTGAAGCCCACGTCAAAGCAACAATGTTGACACAAATTCTCAACTTATGCTTTTCCCAGTATACTTATGCTTTTCCCAGTATATTCTTTCTTTTTTTTTTTTTTTTTTGGGGGGGGGGCCTCACTGCCCTCTGGCTCTTGTCTTTCATTCTCTTTAAAAATTATTTGAGGGGGGGAGGGAGGAGATTCCTTTTAAAATTTTATTTTTTAATTTTTAAACTTTTAAAAAGTTTTAGTGACATAAAATTCATAAGCCATGCAACTTACTAGCTTAAATACTGTAAAAAAAAGAGTCGTACAATCACCACCACAATCAATTTAAAAATATTTTCTTCACTCTTTAAAAAAAAATCTTTTATTAAGATCATTTTATTAGGGGCTCCTAACAATCCACACATGAATTGCATCAAGCAAGTTTGCATGTATGTTGCCATCGCTATTTTCTAAACATTTACTTTCTATTGAGCCCTACATATTGGTCCCCCCCCAACCCCCCCGCCGCCAGCTATTGATGACAAATTATTATTATTTTCCAATCTTACACCAATCACTATCTTCCTTCCCCCCCAGTTTCTGTTGTTTGTCCTGCTGGGGAATGGGGTAAGGTGTGGCTATGTATCCATCATTGTGATCTGTTCCCCTTCCTACTCTCCTTCCCCCTACCATTCTGGTATTGCTGCTCCATTCCTAGTCTCTTATTTGTATCAGTGCACATGCTCTGGTCTAGCCCACAGGGAAAGGCAGAACTGGTGTCATGATAGTGGGGGATGAGGAAGTCTCAAGGAACCAGAGGAATAATGGGTTTCATCTGTGCTACATTTCACTCTGGTTGACCCATTCCTTCCTTGTGACCTCTCTGTGAGGGGATGCCGCAAGTGGGTTCTGAGTCTCTGCTCCAACACACCTCATTCTCAACAATATTTTTGTTTGTTTGTTTTGGGTCTTCTGATGCCTATTACTTGAACCTGTCAATACCCCATGATAGTATAGGCTGGTGTGCTTCCTCCATGTGGGCTTGTTGCTTCTGTATTAGATGGCTGCTTGTTTAACTTCAAGCTTTTAAGATGACAGACACTGTATCTTTTGAGAGCCGGGCATCATCAGCTTACTTCATCACATTTGCTTGTGCATCCATTTTGTCTTGAGCGATCACGTCTGGAGGGTGAGCATCACAGAATGCCAGGTTGTTAGAACAAAAGTGTTCTTGTGTTGAGAGAGGACTTGAGCAGAGGCATGAAATCCATCCACTATCTCAGTATACTGCCATATAAATATATATATATATACATAGGCGAATACCTCTATTTTTATTGAACTAATGTGTTTACATATGTACATACCTATGCTCATACCTCTATCCGTAGCTTTGGTTCCAAGATCTTTCCTGTTTCCTTTTACCTTCCTCCTGCCCCACATTCATGCTAGCCCTTCTTCTGCCTCAACTAGATTGCTGTTGCTCTAACACCTCCAGCATCTCTAGGCCTTTCTTGTAGATTTTAATTCCCTAGTTGTTCCCCTGTGACATTGTTTCTCACTGCCCCCTTCCTCTGCGTTTTCCTACATCCAAGTCCCTCGAAATTCTTGTACTATTGTTAGCCCCGTTTCTTATCCACTTCTGTTATAACCCTAAAGAAATTATTAATCTAGTTGCTGTCTCTATAGATTCACTTATCCTGAATCTCATATACAGAAAAATATACAACCCCTGCCCCCAACAAAATAAGCCACAATAAGACCTAAATCTAAAAGAAAACAAAAATCTTTTTAAAAGGAGAAATTTAAAACAGGTGAAAGAGAGAACAGGTAATACATTTTAACCTAACTATATTTGCATTAATCCACTTTCCAATGCACTGATAGCAAGGCTTTTCACGTGGTGAGAGAGAATCAACAGAGACTTAATCCATGTGGGAACTTTGCATGAATTTGGGGCCTTTACTATCATTCATAGCCTTCTGCAAAATGGGGCTCAGAATTTAAGCTCTAAAATTATTCTCTTCTGATCTTGGGTTTTATTATTCACAATCCTTAGTTCACACAGGCTAGTATGCTTCTTCTGTGTAGATTTAGCCGATACTTCACTAACGCAACTGCTTATTTTAAGAGCAGACTTTAAGACCCCAGACCAGACAATATTCCTTCTGTTAGCCAACACTATCTGCTTTCTCCATCACATTTTGCTACAGCACCTATATCTTCAGCAATCCATGAGGGTAAGTGTTGAGTACGGCCATGTTATAAGAACGAATTGTTCTTAGATTCAGACTATGATTATATATACAGCCTCCTTTCCATCCACTGTGGCATCTGATCATTCATACTGTGGCCAACCTTTCTCAGTAGGGAGATTTTAACCCTGGTGGATTTTCTTTTGAACTTCCCCAGGGTGTATGAAGTGATAAAGTGGGCTGAGCCCTGGTGGCGCAGTGGTTGTGTGTGGGACTGCGGCCCACAGGGTTGGCAGTTCAAATCCAGCAGCAGATCTCCAGGAGCAAGGCTGGGCTTCCTATTTCCACCAGGACAGTGATCACACACACACACACACACACACACACACACACACACAGTGATAAAGTGAAACTCACACATGGCTTCCCTACTTTTTCACACAGGAAACTTGCCTAAGCCTTAGAGGGTAAATTTTATATAGTTACAGCTCTGTTTGCATTGTGTCTGTGTCTAACATTCAAGGGATTCCTTTCTTCGCTACAATTCCCCACTACTTAAAACCAAATCCGTTGCAGTCATGTGGATTCCCACTCAATGCGACTCCATAAGACCAACCACTGCTCCATAGGTTTTTCAAGGCTCTAAGTCTTGATAGAAGCAGGCTGCCACATCCTGTTTTCATGGAGCCGCTGGTGCATTTGAACCACCAACCTTCCGATTAGAAACCTACTGTGTGTGGGGCTAAAGGTTACAGACTAGCAAAAGTATGGAGATGGTGGATTTGCATTCTAAAAGATTACTTCCAGCTATTTAAAAAGTTTAATGTCTGTTAGGGAAATACTAATTAATTCATTATTTACTGAGAGCCTATTAAATGGCAGATCCAGGCTGAGCCCTGGTGGCATAGTGGTTGTGTACAGGACTGCAGCCCACAGGGCTGGCGGTTCAAATCAAGCAGCAACTCTCAAGGAGCAAGGCTGGGCTTCAGGGCAGTGATGCCACAAAAAAAAAAAAAAAAGAAAAAAAGATCCAGTACTATATGAAAAACACCATAGACCTTGCTAAATTCATGATCTTAAGATTAACTGAATTACAATTGTGATAAATTCTGGAAAACACAAAACTGACAGCACACTACAGAAGGGGAAATATGAGGCTTCAAAAAGCTCATAGAAAAAAATGAAGGAAAAGAGAAATTTCCCACATACTTTCTAAAGTCTCTTTGCATTTCCTCCACACTGATCAAGGAGGGGTGCTGATGAATGATTCTTTGAGAAAGTAAAAGATGTCAGTGGAGACTGGAAGCATGAATCTGGATCAGTGGACTACAGGTGGTGAGAATAAGACTTTGGGCAAAGGAGATGTCATGTGTGATGGACCTGAAGGACAAGAGTGGAGACTGAAGGCAGAAAGACAGGCAGGGACCAGATCATGAGGGGCTGAAGGAACAGTGAGAAGGTACAAGAGGGACTTAAGTACAATTTGATTTATATTTGAGGAAGCATTCTGAGTTGTGTGGAGAGAATGGAGTGACTGGGGAAAAGAGAAGTATATAAAGACGATTCCTAGATTTGACTTGACCACTGATGACACTGTATGCTAGGAAGACAGAAACAGGTTTTCTGGAAGGAGAGTAGCCAAGAAAATGATGAGTTTAATTTTAATGAACTGGTGTGCATGAGAGACATCTCGGTAAAAAGGTCATGTAGACAACTGTACAAATGGGTTGAGGGGTCTGCCAATGTATCAATGATGCCTAAGTCGTAGGAGCCGATGAATCTAAGATTGATTATTAAATAAGAAGGCTTAGTGGTGATCCTGGGGAATGCTAACAGCGGAAAAGTAGAAACATGAAAAACCCATTGTCATTCAGTTGGTTTTGACTCATAAATGACCCCATATATAGTTTTGATAGCTTTTCAAATCTTTATGGGAGCAGGCAGCCTCAACTTTCTCCCAATGAGTGGAGGGTAGTTTTGAACTACCAACCTTGTGGTTAGCAGCCCAACAGATAACCACTATGCCACCAGGCTCTTTGAGAAGAATGAGTCCAACGAAACAGAAGGAGCGGCTGAGAAGAACAAGCAGTTGTCAGAAAGGTACTCTTCTTCAACTTGTGTCTTGGGAGTGGCTTCAACATCGGGGTTTGCTCTAGCTGCCCCAAAGTGGACGAGGTCAGTCAGAGAGACAGGTTTGTGTGTGTCTGTAAAATAGGCTCTGGTCTTTCCTTCTCACTCAGTGACAGGTGCCCTGCACAGAAAAGGGGGTGCACCCTCTGCTTTAGTACCCTGTGCTGAGCCCATCCATGGGCTGTGGCCAGCCTTGGCCATCATGTGAACCATCGACTTAGGGAAGGATGACTCAACTAATAACTGCGGACCACGCAGGGCACCCCTCAGCTAGCTCCAAGACGAGGCTCAAAGGCACAAAGGAGGGAGAGGTGCGAGATACTCACTCAATGTTTTTTGAAGAAACTGCAAGCCAGGTACTGACGATGGCCGTCAGCTCCACCCAGCGCAGCTTGAGGCACTCATCCGGGCTGGGCCATCCCAGACTCTGGTAATCCCGTTTCTTTCCTGGAAGGAAGAAGAGTCGTGAATCAACTCAACTGCAAAGGGACAGCAACCAGAACACCTTGTGCCTGCTATTAGTTCGCCCTTCCGGGCATTTGGAGGGTCCCGGCCATTCTTCTGGACCTCCGAGTCTCCACCATCTACAGGTAGCACCAACACCTTGTCATTCTGTTAGGATCATCTTGGAGTAAAGCCCATGTTCGTCAACACAGGGGGCAAAGTAAAAAGAAGTGTTTCTTCCCTTTGCATGTCAGTCCTTCATGTCACTTATCAACATAAAGGTGAAGGCAACCTTCCATGTTAGAAACTCTTACCAAAGTGAATTTTATGCCCCTCTACCTGTTAAGTGTATAAAGATAATTCTAACTTAAGTCAGCAGAAACCTATGTGGGGGCGGGCTTCAAAAGGTTTGTGGGAAAACTGGAATGAGAAGATCATGGGATTTTCCTGTGAACTTTTAGAAGCACGATGTTGGTGAAAGCAGGTCCACTGGACACTATGGATTTCTCGATGGGGGTTCTATCCTATGCACCCTCAGATGTGCAGCGTCACCCTTCACTTCCGCCCGCTAGATGTCTACAGCACCCTCCCCCAGATGGGTCTAATGTCCCCTGGGGGTGACGAAATCAGCCCAAGGAGCTCTACTACTACAAAGAAAAGCAAGAGGTTGGGAAAGAATATGGAAGGTAAAGGTTATCACTTATATACATTCTTTAAGAAAAAAACAGAAACATCATTTTATTGTGAATTAGATGGGGGTTTACATACAAGATCATCTCTCTTTGATTCAGCACCATATCAGATCTTTCAACACCTTGCCTTGCCACATCCCACCCCACCCCACCCCACCCCAGTTTTGTGCCCCCATCTCCCTCCTGTGGGTTCTGAGTCCTTGCTGTGCGCCGGGTCCTGTGCTAAGTGCTTTCTGTCCACTACCTCACCACGGAGGGCCTAATCCTCCTCCTTTCTCAGATGAGGAAATGGAGGAAATGCTGAGACAGGCAGTGACTTGCCCAAGGTCATAGGAGTTTGTGTCTAAGGGACTTGCTCCCTATCGCTAGGCTATGGAAAATTGGGTAGAGCTTTCCACCCGGTTTATTGGTCTTCACAGACATAATCTGTTGGGTCACAGCCCTCCTTCTACCTAGCTCAAATCCTCCCCCCTGCTGACAGAGAAGAACTCCCTCAAGTAATCTTCAGGAAGGAATTACAACAGAATCCCCGCCTGGAGATCTTTCCCTCGCACAGCACTTTTCATACTGCCAATGCACCAACAATAGGAAAGGGCTAGAGGAACAAGCAGGGGGTCAGGTTTAGAGTGCAATAAAACAGACAAGTCCAGTTTGGAAGAATTTCAAACTAATCCTGGTGATGTGAATCTCTAAGGGAAATAAACCATCACTTCCACAATACAGTTTGTTTTCTTTTTATATTTAAGAAATCCATTTGAGAAACGTTTATTGAGCACCTATTATAAGGGGGTTGGGAACTACAGAAGGCACTAGATACAGAGAGGAGTATTAAAGAGGGCCTGCTCTCGAGCTCACAGTCTAGTGAGGGAGGTGAACACCAACAAATCATTATCATACAACAGGATAAGCACTGGAGTGAAAGTATAGAACAAGTGCACAGAGGAGAGAGCAACTAGTTCTGCCTGGAGGTACCAAGGAAGAGAGGGCGCCTGAGTTGAAACGTTAAGGATGAGTGAGAATTTAGCACCAACAGAAGTGGCAAAGGGCTTCCCAGGCAGAGGAAACAGTATGTGCAAAGGGATGGAGGTAAAATAAGAGCGTGGTTGGTTCAGAGAATGGCGCTGAGCGGTCGATAGAGGCCGGTTTGTAAAGGGTCTTGTACGCCACACTAGGAGGCTTGGACTTTATCCTGTAGGCAATGGGGAGCCTTCGATCCCACATCTCTCCATCTTGTTCACAAGGATATCATAGAGGCTCTGTTAAATGCCTTGCTGAAATCCAGTTACATTATGTCTATGGCACTTCCCTGGTCTTCCAGTCTAGCAGCCCTAACCAAAAAAGGAAATGAAATTAGTTAAGCATTATTAGTTCTACTAGGTCTTAGTAAATCTACAATGGTTCTTTATGACCGCCACTCCCCCAACCCCCCACAGACTCACAAACTCCCTGGCTCGAGAACTCTGCCATGTTTCATGGTAAAGCACCATCAGTTGGTAGCTGAGAGAAGCCATGAGCCTATGAAAACGGGACTCTTGAACTTCTCTGGTATTCTAGCTCCTCCCCTTTGTCTCGGAATTATTCAGTCTGAAAACATGACCTCTGTTGCCAGTACCTGGGTTCATGAACTTGATCCATCTAAAGTGGGTCCCAGGCTCTCCTACCATCTCAATCCTATTGAGTTTTCGCTCTCACTTCCATAGGACATGTATGTTTTGTTTATAAAAATGATGGGGCCCAATATAAACTACTTCAAAACAGAAAACGTGCACCGAAGGCAATGAAAATCACCTACAACTCTGCCAACAGCTGAGAAAATCACTGGAAACATTCTGAGGTGTTTCTTTGCAGATTTGTTTTGGGGTACCTCTTTGCTTCATCATTTCTCATGAAGGCTGAGATGTCATCAACCCTATTATAAATGTCAGTTTACATGATTTAAGGAAAAAAATTATGTTAAGCTATCACTGAGTATAAGCTGTAACCCCATTTCAGAGTTGTTGAAATATGAAAAAAAAAAAGGACACTTGAAGAGATTTATTTGCTATTTAAAAAAATTGACATTCTTTATATGTTTATTTTGTAAAAAGTTTGTGTTTCACTGAAGGCATTGCAAGCCTCTTGGATGCTTAGTATACCACACAGGATGCTCTAATATATTTACTAGGAAATTCCCTCTTGAGGCTGTTTGCAAATATTTACCATGATAAACAACCCTGTGGTGAATATCTTTCCACTTACGGTAAAATATCAGAGGTAGACTTATTAATGTATTTTAAATGTTTCTGAGATACGTATTCAAAGTATACCAAAAATCAATTTATTAACTTCCGACACTTTAACATAATTTGATAGCATAAATGGTACTTCCTCTTTATATGTATACTACTTTGTCGGCTGTTGAGGCTGAACAGTTTCTCAGAAGTGTTCCAACCCTATGTGTGCCCATACAGTGAAATGTTTATGTACTGTACACATTGTTATTGCAGTGATGGCTTTTCATAAGGGGCTCTTGCAAGAAGGTGACTGGCACTCTTTGTTTACCAAAAAAAAAAATCAGAAAAGAGTGTGTGTGTGTGTGTGTGTGTGGTTAAACCTAGCAATCTCTCTCTCTGTTCTCTTCTCAGTTCCGGGCAGTGCATTTTCACCTGAAACAGCCCTTTCAGCCCTTTACCATCGAGTCCCAACAGGGCAGAGTGGAATCTACCGTCCAGGGTCTCTAAGGCTGGCCTTGGGACAGAAGCAGACGCTCATCTTTTCTCCTCTAGGCTGCTTGTTTGACCCATCAACCACTTGGTTAGAAGTGGAGTGTTTTAACCCCTGCCCACTGGAGTTCCTTTCTTCAACTCGAGAGTATATAACCAATCATTTGAAAGTTCTTCTCTAATTATGTCATTATAGTGAGCCCACTGGAATTGTCATTTACTACTTTAATAAGCAAAATGGTCCAAAAGACAGACCGAATGGAGGGAATGCTGCTTCCCTTCTGCAACCTATGAGCACAAGGCAGCTTCCGAACCAGTGGAGCAGCTGAGGCAGGCCTTTCACTCACACACGACGGACATCGGTGATGTACTAGTTGAGGTCTGTAGTAATTTTCCCCAAGTCAGAGTACATTGTGGGGTTTGGCCAATCTGATTCTTTTGTATGTTTACAATTTTGGGCTCTTTGCTTTTCGCTTTGGTAGATACACACCCCAAATTAAACAAGGTATATCTAAGGAAGCTACCTTGAGTTTTCAAATTCTTTGTAAGATACTTACAAAGAAAAAGAAAAAACATATATACACACTGATATAGCTCACTCCATCTACCTACCTATCTCCTCTTCCCTAAAAAACATGGTTGCCTTCATTACATGGAGGACTGTCCCTGTCACTAAGCTAGAAAAGAAAGTCGCCTGGATTCAGAGAGGCTCAGTCGGGCTTGGCTTTGACCCAGCAATGAGTCCCTGATATTCCTGCCAACACAAACTTTGATGTATCTCTACTTTTCCCTGGGGAGGAGTTCTAAAACATTTCTCCAATGCTTACAAAGATATCTGATACACATCAACAGGAATAACATAGGCTAAGATCTTATTGAGACCCCCGAGTGGTGCAGATGGAGAACATTCCTGGCTGCATTCGAAATGCTAAAATGTCAAGCCTGCCTAGATGCCCTTTGAAGAACGGGCTGGCAATCTGCTCTGGAGGAGGCAGCCACTGGAAAAGCCCTGGCGCGCATTTTCTCTCCTGACAAAGCGGCTCCACAGCAACGCGCCAACAGCTTCTCGAGTCCTCAGTATCTTCCCAGTGTACGCTCGCTCTGTGATGTGGAGCCCTGTTCTACAGATGAGAGTCATGAGGCACGGGGAGGTAAAGGGCAGAACTGGTGTTGGGACCCTGGCACTCTGCCCCAAACTCATGTTTTTTGTTCTACCACACTGAGCTGTCTGCTTAAGAACAGAAACAGGTTATGCCAATTCTGGATGGTAAGAAGAAATAGCCACGTAGCAAATAGAAATATATATAATAAATGCCCACATAAAATATGTATACCAATGACTGGTTTCATATTTACTCTGCCCTGTCCCTTCACCTGAAATCTTCTAAGTCATAGGCACGTCCTTTGTGAGCAGCGAGCCCTGAAATCTAAGGAGGAGGAGGGCCTATGAAGTGGGCACACTTACCTTGAGGCCCAGGAGATGCTACCTGGGGGCCGGCGATCTCCAAGTTTGATTGGTAACGCTGTGGACTTTCTGCTTGGTTTGGTTCCATTTTTTTCCCAGGAGTTTTCTTAGGGTCTCCTTTGGGTTTCTTTACTCGTTTCACTTGGAATGTGATCTGGGAATGAGAAGCGCATTGAGAACAAGTGAGACCCACAATGAGATCCTTCCCTGGCTATTAGTAGCACTGGCTTTCAGAACAAACCAGGTCTGTGCACTGCTAACGACTAGGTCGGCAGTTCAAACCCTCCCCCCCCCCCCCCCCCCCCCCCCCCCCCCCCCCGCCCTGGAGGACAACAGTGGGTGGCTGCAAGGGGCAAGTGCCCTCCTTCGCTTTCGTTCCTCGCTGTCCAGGTGAAAAACTTTCAGGGGGATACACAAAGTAGCCGGATATCTGCAGGGACTCCTGGGGCAACATGGACAACCACTTGGCTACTTAACTAGAAGGTTGGTGGTTTGGACTCACCCCGAGGCTCCCCAGAGAGACCTGGCATCCGTCCCAGTAAAGAAAGCATCCACAAAGCTCTGTGGGGCCGTTCTACTCTGCTACATGGGCTAGTTATGAGATGGACTGGACCCAGCAACAAGTAATCACAGTAAAAAGCCAAAAGGCCATCAAGCCTTGGGCGTGGCTTCATAGTTATGCTTCGGCTCCCTTCTCCCAGAGCAGCTAGCAACACTGATCACCATGAACTGCTGCGTGCAGTCTGATTCTCGTGAAGGCTGGACTGAAATGTGGGGTAAAGTACTGCCACCCTCCTGATGGAAACTTCCAGCTATATAATTAAGGAGGGCTTCCAAGCCTGGTCTACGCAGAACGGGGTCAGTACCGCAGTTAGCCAACGCTTACCCACTCTGTTGCCTCATCATCTTCACTTCGGCAGTCTCCATAGCAAGAGCTCTTGGCTACTCCATCCTGGGGGCCTTTCTTTAGTACCCGAATTCCCTGTAAGTCCAGGCGCCGCCCTTTCATCTCAAGTGCACCCCCCAAGCCTTCCAGAGGCCAGGCCTGTTGAAATTCATCCACTAGAGCCAGGATCTCTTCCGACATCTTGGTTTCATCTGCATTCTCCATCTCATCCGAGCCATTGCTTTCCTCAACCACTGTACCTGCAATTCAAGGGCCCGCCAGTTACCAGAGCAGTGACACAGCACGCACTCATCTCCGAGCCCGAGCCTGTTTGCACCCCTCCTCCTACTCCTCCTGTTCAGCTGCATGAATGCTACGCAAAGAAAGAAGGAAAGAAAAGACCTCTGAGGAGATAGATGAGAAAAGCAAAGAGACTCTCCCTCAAGAACCCGAATGCAGGTAACTTAGGCACAGTATTTACTGAGCATGCCTGAAAAACCTGTGTGGGGACTGCTGGTCCACCAGCAGCAGCCGTGCCACTGTTGGTAGTTGTGAGCATGGCTGAGCTCCCACTGCCTGCCCTGCCAAGAGCTAAAAAACACTCTACATGATCTTGTTTGAACAGTCGAAACCAGCCGACGAGGCTATTTCTAAATAAATGAGGTAAGGCAGGCTCAGGCAAATGAAGGCGCTCAGGTGGGCAGGGCAGTGTGGGGCAGAAGCATCTGGCTACAATCCCAAAGGAAGACGTTCCCAGAGAGGGATTCTTGACCGGATAAAGCCGTATTCTTCAGTGGCAACATGAGAAACCCAAGGACAGATGTATAAAGTTGTGAAAACATAAACATTCGCTTACAGCTATTTAGAAGCTCCCTTGTTGGGGTAAGGTTGCCCTCTGCTTTCTTTTGTATTCTTTACTTATTATTTACGTTCTGCTTGGTTTGGTTCCGTTTTTTATTCCACTTATTATTTAGTGGGGTAGGTGAATATGTCACAAAAGCAGACCACCTCAAAACATACCGTCCAGTGACAGGCAGTGAACTCTGGACCCCAGTGAGAGCGCAACGTGGAGCTGACCTGGCCACACCGACTGCTGGGAACTGAGTGGTGGCCTTGACTCGGAGACTGCGCGCACACTTTGGGGCAGTAACGCTCCCTGTTTTGGAAAGCCATGGTAATAGCAGGTGCTAGTTTTCTTTTTAAATGAACTTACCAAGAAAATTGGGGGGGGGGGGAACGGGGGACGGGCCATGGTGCAAAAATACAGGTCCAGTCGATCTAGTCTCCATTTTTGAACACTCCAGGTGAAGGTGGGTTTTAGTTCAGCCGCTTACTAAAGATTGTAGGCCAGCCACTGAGCTGGGTGCTGTCTCCCTTCCATAGTTATCACACGCTTACACGCACCCCGTATTTCATAATTGTTCACGACTACTGGAAGAGAACTCAATGACTGGATTTTTCTAAATTTCCCTCCCCAAATATGGCTTTTGAAAATGCCTTGTCTGTGCTTGGCTTTTGTTATAACACACTATCTGTATTAAAAAGAAGGTTTTTTACTTGCATAATCTGCTGGATATTCACTCAGAAACCTACAAGTTATGACCCTATGTCCCAGCCCCATGACTCGCTATCATTATCTACAGACCGAGAAGATACCCCTGGAGTTTAGAAATATGCTCAGGAAAAGCCACTGTCTGAGAACAAATCTCATCAGAGTCGTCATCGTTTGGCACAGCAGTCCTCAAACTACGGCCTTCGGGCTACTAAGCCCACTGAAGACATTTATCCAGCCCACCCTTGTTTTTGCCACTGCTGCTGTCCTGCTTAGCAGCCGACTCACCCCAGGCTGCAGTGAATTTTTTGGGGGGAGTGCTTCACTGCCCTCTGGTGGTGGGAGTAGGAGGCCCAGCCTTTGCTCCATGGAGCTGGAATTGAACCTCCATCCCAGTGGGCCGCAGTCCTGCGCACAACCACTACGCCACTGGGGCTCAGCCCTGTGTTTTTTTTTTTTTTTTAAACAGTAGTCTGGCCTTCCAATGGTCTGAAGGACAGTGAACAGGCCCCATTTAAAAAGTTTGAGGAACCCTGATGTGGAGGGTTAAACTCACCATCTGAGTCTAGAAGGCAGTTTCCCCTTAGAGGGAATTTGTATGATGTTGCTGGGGAAACACTGAACATTGGTCAGGGAGGCCATACTGTAGTTTTAGGTTCAAAGTTGAATGGAAGAAACTTGAATACGATGTTACAACCTAACGCAAAGTCAGGATGCATTTGAAAAAATGGGGGACAAGAGCCTGCAGTGGGCAGGGTTTCATTGTGAACTGGTACTCTGCACAGTTTGGGGGGCAGAGGCAGCATCCTAGGGCGGTTCATGTGGCGGCCTGAGCACCTTGCTTGTTACTAGAAGCAAGAGACCTGCGTCTGCCAGGCCCCACCGAGGGCAGTTCCCCCTATGGACGAACAAACTGGTAATCTAGTTTAGAGACCAATCTCCCGTGAGCTCGTTATTGGGAACCCATTTCTTTTAAGCATAGTCGTGTCTGATAGAAGTGATTAAAGTGACCAAACATCCCACTTTTGATTAATTTTTCCCACATCCTGAGGTGTTTTTAAAAAGTCCCGATTTTTGGAAAGAATGCATGAGAAGCTAGGGAACGGCGCGGGAAAACAGGAAGGGAATAAACCTCCTCTAAACCGCCCCCCTTACCCGAATGGTGTCCCGCTTTACCAATGTTAAATCTTTGGGAGATCGCAGTTTCCTCCTAGTCTAACTTGTTTCTTGAACATCATTTTTTTTTTTTTTTTTTGGCACCACTGCCTCTGGTGGTTGTGGGCGCTACCCAGTGCTGCTCCTGAGAGCCGCCACTTGGCGGGTTTGAACCGCCAAGCCCACGGGCCACAGTCCCGCACTCAACCACTTACACCACCGGGGCTCAGCCCATATCATTTTTTAAAGACAACACCACTTAGAAGGAAAAACATAATTCTGTGATAACCAGACATATAAACCAAACCTATGGGGGAAGGTCAAAGCCACATTTCTTTATGTTACAGGTACTCACTGCCTGCAAGCAATATACAGTGAACATGGTCTGATGGGAGCCAAGACATGCACACAAATCACACTGCACGAGATGCGCCTGGACCGTGCGCTGCATCGGGGCGGGGAGTGCTCCCCTGGCTCAAGGGAAGCAGTTACCTGTATCAAGTGAAGAACACGGGGTGGGGTACGGTGAAAGGTTGGCATTTCCTGCTGTGTTAGGTCCTTACTCTTCTGACTCACGGGAGCCCTATATGATGGCGTGGAAGTGTCCCTGTAAGGGTTCTACGGCTGTGATCTTTAGGGGAGCAGCTCTAAGGGGCTTTTCTCCCTTGGGGCAGCTGGTAGGTTCAAATGGACAAGATTCTAGTTGGCAACCACTCAGGAACCACTGTGCCACTGGGTCTCTATGTTGGAGACTACTTCTAGCGTCTTCTGGGAGCCGGCTTAGAGAAGGCGCCTGGGGGTGGGGAATGCCTCACAGACCATTTTGAGACATTTGGATTTTCCTTCTGAGTGATAGGAGCCATCAAGACTTAAACCTGGCTAACTTACCTGAAGAGACCTGCAGCTGAGAAACTACTCTTTGAGGGACACAGGAGAACTGGTGAGTGGTTGCTTCTGATAATCGAGCCACCCTCTTCTTTTGGAAATGTTGTACAAATTACATTATTTTTTTTTTCTCCTCTCCTCTACACACACACACACACACACACACACACACACACACACACCTCTCTCTCTACTTCCGTACCTAGCCTGGTGTAAAAGACTAGATGCTGGAAATCTAATGAAGAGAATATTTTAATAGTTCAAGTAGAAGCAAAGGAAGTCTAGATTCTGGCAACAGCAGTGGGAATGTAGAAAGAGATGACAGACACTGTGGGTCTTACGGACTGATTGCCTGGGTGAACTGTAATACCTAGTAGCTGAAATCCAGGCTATCGCTGTTAGAAGCAAAAGTGAAAGTGAGAGGAAGTTCAGTCTGGGCTATGTTACGTACCCGTGGCCAGCCATGTCAGGAGGACAGTCCTAACTCCCTTACTGCCATGGAGTCCATACTCATGGCGACCCTATCAGTCCTGTCTTTCTGCCATGGTTTTGAACTGCAGAAGGAGGACACTAGATAAATGGCAATATGGTCTGCAGTTACAGAAGATGTCTTAGCTGAAAATATAGCTTTGGAGTCATCAGTGCAGTGAAACTTGCTAACAGGGATAAGGCTAAGCACAAAAGACCAAGGTGAGGATCTTGGGGACCCCAACAAAAAGAGGGAAGGAGAAAGAAACAGTGAGGGGATAAATGGAGAGAGAGTGGGAGGACAGGAAGAGAGCCACCCCAAGTGAGAGAGTCACCCCAGAAGTCAGGCAACAGGAGCGGTTTCAAGTAGTACAGGGGTGGTGACACTAAGGTTGGTCATAGTTCCCAATGCCAGAAAAGCGGTTCAGTGGGTTGAGTGGTAAAAAGAAGTTGGTTGGTTTGGCGAGGCTGCATGGACTGGCCAACGTTCGCAGGAACTGCTCAGCACAGGAGAGCTCGACATGTGCTCTCGAGGTGGGCTGGTAGCAAGGCAACTCTGCAGACTTCATGAAGTTGTGGGGAAACAACAGGTAAGACGGGCGCTGTGAGTCTTCTGTTCCTCCCACGACTCACCCAACAGCCCACTGACCGTGGGAGGACAGACAGGCCGGTCTACCACTGCATCACGAGTTCTAGCAAAGACACGGTGGTGCAGGAACAAGAGGCTCGGTGAGTACATTCCCAGGCCGGCTTATTCCCTGCCCCCGCCTCCGAGGGGCTCCCTCCTGTCCCCTCCAGAGCAGCAGGGGCTTTGCAGAGAAGGGAGCGTCCACTTGGAAGTAAAGAATGGCCAAGCGGAAAGCTGAAGAGTTGATTTTCTCCCAGAAGCACAGCTCAGGTCAAATCAACTTACTTTCCAGTCTAAGGGCCTCGGAGGCCCTCCCTGAGTGCTCAACAGGAGGGACGCGGTCCTCCTCGGCTCCCCCTGCCGAGGGCTCTTCTTCAGCAGCATCCAGGGGCTGGGAGGTGTCAAAATATTTCTGTTTGTCATGGCTGCTGTCCAGGGCTTTCTCATAACAATGACCTCAAGGACAAGAGACACAGACACAGCACATTAGAAACATTGCTCAGGTATAGTCCGTAGCTAAAGACCCCAAATATCACGAAGACTGAACAGGTGACAATGTCCAGTTTTTGTTTTTCTCAGTGGAACACAAAAAATGAATGGGTTGGAGAAGCCAAAGTCAGACTATTGTGATTCCAACTTCTGCACTTAAGTTCAAATTTCACCTGCTAAGCTAATGTCAGAACCAAGTGTGTTGGGGGGGGGGGGGGGCGGAAGCTATGACAACAAAGATCAAGTCCCAAGCCCTTGATCTCTTCATAAGGCATGGGTGTGAAACAGTCCTGCGAAAACACAAACATCGCCAAGGAGAGTGCCTCCTCCTGGCTTTTCAGAGGGGAGAGCGACGGAGCAGTACCTAATTCTGAAAGAACCGAATGACAATTTGTATTACTGCTTGCACTGAAAGATATACTGAAAGATGTTACAAACAACAAGAAAATGCCAGGGAAAGAAAGGGCGGTGGCGATGGCAGTGAGGAGACCACATTGAAAACAGCCGTATGCCAGGGCTGTTCCGGTTACTCCTGGTCGTCAAAGCTTTACCTGGTCTTGCGTGCCCTCCTGGCACTCCCTGCTACTCTACGTATTGACATGCGCAGTGGGAACGCCGGCCTCAGCATGTCTGTCAGTGGACTGAAGGCTCGAGCCCTCTGAGGCCTCAGCATGTCTGTCAGTGGACTGAAGGCTCGAGCCCTCTGAGGACCGTGAGCTGACATGGACACTGTGCTGCTCCACGTGATGGGGCCCTACTGTGTCTGCCGTGGAAGCTTCTGCAGATGACATCGGTTCCTCCTTTGACAACCAATCGTGAATTCCAGTGGCTCCAGCTAGTTGACAGGCTTCCCCTTCCGCCCGAAGATCCATGTGCACTTCTGCTGACGCTGCACGCTTGGTGGGAAGCATCACTTTGGTACTTGAGGACCACTCCTGGTTAAGTGTGAACTTCTCCTTCCTTATCAGAATATCCAAGTATATTGAAACGCGTATCCTTTGTGGAAAATGCTGTCCCCGGTCAAGTTCTCGCTAAGAAGATGGAGGCACAGGAAGTCGCTTTCTGGATCTGATGGCTCCCTTTAAGATTCCACTCATACTATTCTGAAAAGCTCAGAAAGCACCTGTCAGACCATTTGCTTCATTGTGCTGGAAAATGTAATAGACTCAAAACCAACTTGATCACAGAGGAGTCCCTTTCTCAGCAAAGTCTTAGGAAGTCATTTTACATCTTTCATCCTACACTATCCCACGTGTGAGGCAAGTAAATTCAGTAAGGCGACGCCAGAGAGAGAGGAGTATGTCTCAAGAGAGCTTCCACCCTAAAGATATTTATAAGAGCCATGGGGAGACAGCAGACATCAGACAACATCTAACAATGAGGTAGCAAGCTAAGTTGGAGTTTTGGGGACTACCTGGACCTTAACAGATAGGGGAACTACAAGGAAAGAAACTAATTTTGGTAAGTGCTTTGTATCTTTCTTTCACTTAACCTTCATAGCCAAAGTTTTGTTTAGTTTCTCTGGCACTAACAACAACAAACAGAGAAGGGAAATAGATCCTCAATACCATGAAGTGACTTGCCTACGGTCAAACAGGAAGCGGTAGACCTATGACTTGAATCCAGGATTATCTTACTAAAAAGCTTCCTGCCTTCACTAGTCAGCAGAAAAATGCCGGGTGAGGAACGGGAAGCAAGGAAGAACACTGCACTGTGCAAAGGGACATGGTCAGGGTCATTTGCATGTAGAAGGCAATGAGGAGTATGACTTCGTAGAGAAGGAGGGTGTGTACATGGGACTGTGCATGTATGTGAACATGTGCACTACAGTGGTCATGGGAAAGAAGCCATAAGCAATGGTCATTGCTGTTTCCAAATTCTCCTGGACCGAGAGGGCAAAGGTTGCCCACTGGCCTCCACCTGTGCCTCCAGCACCTGCTAAGAGCAGGTCCTTACTGGAGATCAAAGCCTAAGACGACGAAACTAAAACGGAGCAACGCCAACACCAGCACCCAACCCTGCCCACCCAGCTGGCTACCCTGGACTCTGAAGAATATCACACTCCTCAGAGAGAGTCCTGGATCGGCTTATTAGAAACCAGGGAAGAACATTTTCTCCCCTTGTCTTTGGCGAATTTGCCTCTTAAGTCTTCCGTTTTTACACAGGCTGCGCAAAACTTAGCATTACACAGAGGACGAACTTGTAACATTGAAATCCAGTGACATTCTAGCACTGTTTTCTGCAATTGGTTTTCTCCCCCAGCTTTTGTATCTCTTCTTTTTTCTCATCCATCTTCTTCCTACTATAATTGGCTTCATCTTTAAAACAAGCAAAATCGAGGTCATATGAAAAATGCTCCCCGGCTACTGTGCAGGAGATGCAGAGTCAGACGAGGCCTCCAGCATGACGTCAAAGCCAGACGCCCCTGGACGCCGGCCCTGGGCCCTCGCCAGCAGCCTCGTCTGAAGGCCAGCATTTCTCGGAGGGACAGCTTAAGAAGGGGCCAGGGAGGAGCTGGGGGCTAAAAGGAAGGATGCGAAGTCGATGTGAGGATTGTTCTCGAAAAGTACTTGATAAATATCTAGGAAGCAGGCAGCATCACAATCATCAAATGGGGAAAAAAAATACAGACTGTAAGGTTAGAACTGTTAATACGAACTCTCTTATACTGACAGTTTAAAACGCTCTGCATGCTCCATGTAAGGAGCGAGGCTAATAATAGAAGGACAAATTGCCTAATTCTTTAATTACTCCTTCCAGCTGTCTAAGGGAGAACCGGAGCGCTTCAGAAAACTAGCTTCTATTCTTTGCGCTGCAAGGAAACTGAGAAAGAGTTGCCTCTGTGGACAAATATGACTATCTCCTGAGGGGGGTTGGGGAGCAGGGGGTAACAACAGGAAATGCTGGAGAAGGAAAACATGGAAAGAAACCTGAGAAAATGCTTCCGATCTCAAGGTCCCAGAAGAGATGGGATTTTTGGGGTGGTGGTGGTGGTGTAGATCTCGCATCTGATCCAGCAGTTTGGTTTTCCTTTAAAGTGAGAGACTGCTTTGGTGACTTTTGCTTAGCAGCGAGCACTTGACCACTGGCCCACCCCGGCTTCTTTCGCCGGGAACGGTCAACTGCTGTGCTCGCTGGGGTCGGCCTGGGTCTTGCACAGGTGGAAGGTTCTCCCACAATACCGTCGTGTTCAAGGCATTTGAGCTATTCTGACTCCAGAGCTCCAGAATGGAATTTACCATGGTGTGTGCACAATCTGAATTGTGTTGTATGTGTGAGAGAGAGTTTTTTTTGTTCTTTTGTTTTGTTTTTTGGGCATCACTGCCTCTGGTGGTCATGGGGCGCTACCCAGTGCTGCTCCTGAGAACAACCGCTGGATTAGAACCGCCAAGCCCGCGGGCCACAGTCCCGCACTCAACCACTTAGGCCACCGGGGCTCAGTGAAATAGTTTTTTTTTTTTTTTTGGGGGGGGGGGGCATCACTGCTCTCCGGTGGTGGGAGTAGGAGGCCCAGCCCCACTGCTGGATTGAACCTCCGTCCCAGTGGGCTGCAGTCCTGTGCACAACCCGCGCACAACCACTACGCCACCGGGGCTCAGCCCCAGTGAGAGAGTTTTAAAGGCAGCTTTAAACTCATTTTACAAGCCTGTTAGATGAAAACAGCAATAAATCAGATTAACGGCTCAGCACATCTGGACCTAAAATACTCAGATTATATGAAGAATGGGGGTGGTATTGGGCTTGGCAGATGGCTTACCGACAACCTGAGAGAGACGGATGACACCACCTCGCTTGCTGTGGTGAGGAGGAATTGAGGTGTTTGCTAATGAAGACCAAGGATTGCTGCCTTTGGTCCGGGTTCTACCTCAATGTAAAAAGAAGACCCACACCCTCCCACCCGGCCCAGTAGTGACCTCTCGATCAAAAGCGAGACTACGGCAGCTGCCAGGGCTTTTGCCATGCTTGGAGCCACACACAGTGCTCACGAAGGCGCGGTCGAGAGATCAAACGAGGAGCGGCACTGGGCAACTGCCGCACAGAACCTCTTTAACTAACCTGGTGCAAAGCAAGGAGGTCACTCTGAGGGCTAAGGGGCATCTGACCCCAGCCCTGGCCTCCTCAATTGCCTCCTCCACATTGAACAAGGAAGACGGAAGGACTGATGCATTCAAATTACGGTGCCAAGGACACTGAGAGTCCCACGGGCTGCTGAAGAGACAACCCGATCTGAATCCTCCTTAGAAGCAAGGGCAGTGAGACTTGGTCTCACGTACGTTGGACATGTCAGGAGAGACCAGTCCCTGGTGCAGGCCTTCCCGCTTGCTGAAGGAGCGGGGCAGAGCAGTCAAAGAAGGCCCTTGACAAGATGGACCGATACAGGGGCTGCAACACTGGACTCGAACATGAGAACAGCAGTGAGCATGGCCCAGGGCTATGCAGTGCTTCCTTCACTGGACACAGGGTCACCTGATGCCCCCCGTCAACAACAAGATACCCAGTCCATCCGGACATGAGCTTCACAATCTGCTCAGCTCTCTTAGTCTATTTTTAATAGATGATGTGAATTGAGGATCGATACGATGTCAGGTTACAGCAGCACTTCCCTCTCTCCCTCGAGACCGCTACCATTGCTCCAGCCTGCACTTTGTGTCCTCTCACACTAGTGAAAGTGTCCTCTCACACTAGTGAACATGACAATCTTACGCTAGCTATTACACATGGAGCCCTGGCGGCACAACAGTTAAGCGCTTGGCTATAAATCTAAAGGTTGTAGCTTGAACTTCCCCCCCACACCGAGTAAGAATGACCTGGAGATTTGCTTCCACAGAGTTTACATACAGCTTAGGAAACCTGATGGGGCCATTCTACTTTGCCCCATGAAGTCCATTTGACCCACGATATCAAGTCACAAATGAATTATCTAGATGAGAATATTAAAAAAAATTACAATGGAAAAAAAATGACTCCCACTGACTCACTGCTGGTTCCGACACAAAGCACCCTGCCCCCATGGGGTTCTAAGACTGCATCGCTGTGGGCCCAGACTAGACAGTACCTAACAATAACAATTATATAACAAACCAGGGCACACACAGTAATTAATTTTATTTGTAATGGGAGCTAGGATTTGACCTTGAATCTTTTTTTTTTTTTTTTTTGGCATCACTGCCCTCTGGTGGTGGGGGGGGGGGGAGCTACCCAGCCTTGCTGCTGCTGGATCTGAACCACCAAGTCAGTGGGCCACAGTCCTGCACTCAACCACTATGCCACTGGGGCTCAGCCCTTGACCTTGAATCTTATGGGGTCTTAAGGCACTCCCACTATCCTACTTCAACAGTGTTACTATTACACATTTCCTTCCTCCTGGCTTTTAGAAATGTTACCATATAGGAAGCATTCTGGTGAGAAACACAGTGCAAACCTCCTTAAAAGACAGGAATGACTTTCATGCTCTCTTCATCTGTCCTTCTATCCCAATCTTACAGCATTCAAATTGTACAGCCATAAATCTGTTAGGGGTAGCTAGGTAACCTTGAAACAATGGGAAGGTCTCATTTTATTATAATTTTAGCCGCCTCATGCCATAATTTAATATTTATTTGTCTTGTAACATAATCTTTTCAGAAAGAATAGTAAGATCCGTCTTGATGTGAACGAATGTCTGTCTTTCAGCTGTTCTCCATAGTGACGCAACGTCACATCCGCACAGGACAGGACACTTGAGACTGCAGGTGGCACCACCCCAGGGAGAGCTCCATTTGCCACAAGCTGTTGATGTCCAGGAACGTTCACAGAACGTGGGGGATGTATGCGACCCTCTCTCTCCTCATGATAAAAGAAGCCCTCCTGGGTCCAGATACCTTTAGGGTTTCCCCCTCCAGAGGCTGTGATGGAGAGTCCAATGGATCCTGTAATCAAGAAGGATATCCCAGGGAAAGAGGACCTCACGCCTTACCACAGGAACCTGGGCAAGTCGAATTAGTGGGCTATTTTCCCATCTGAAATGCAGAGAGAAATGCATATTCTCTACAGGATTGCTGGGGAATACCGAGGAGACCACAGCTAACCTCTGCCTCGACTGGGGGTGAAACCTAGGTTGCTGAAGACTGAACCTGTGAGGCAGGTGCAGACATACGCCTCCCTTCTCTCAGCCTACACCATCCTCTAAGTGGGCAAGACAAGAAATCACTGGAGCAGAGGCCATGGCTTCTTAGACCTGCTCTCTGTCAGCACTTACTGCAGAATGGAAATCTTTGCAGGTGGTTTGAACATAATGGCCATGTACATGTGTGCCATCTGACTCTGCCGTGCAATGTCACATAGAGAAGACTTGAAGTGGGCCAGCTGAGACGCTAGCACCCCTCCCTCTTGGAGAGGAATGAGTCAGAAGAGTCAACCACAGCACGGAGCCCCAGGCACCAGAGCGTGGGCGTGCGCTCCCTTCCATGTCAGGAAGCCCCGGTGCACCACGCTCCAGTGCTGGGGCTGACTTGGCTTGTCTTTCATCGAAGACATACAGGAATCTAGGGGTTTGGATTTGTGGGATGGTGTGCTTGGAATTTTGAAATCTGCAGTAAATGAATTCTTACAGCATTCCATGGATATGAAGACTGGCCAGGGTATTGATTTTATTAGGAGCTCTTGGGATGCAGTGAGTTGTTGGTTGGACTCCTAACTTAAAGGTCAGCAGTTCAAACCCACCAGTCTCTCCTAAGGAGAGGAGAGGCTTTCTATTCCTGTTACGAGTCGGAGTCTCAGAAACCGCCAGGAACAGTCCCGGTCATCTGGGGTCACTCTGGGTTGGAATGGACCTGATGGCTACAGATTTGAGTTTGGTATAAAACTTAGGCCTTTGGGACTGAGCCTTGAAAACAAAATAAGACAAAACAAAACAAACCCCCCCAAACACCTTTAATAATTCTTATGAAGGATGTGGTCAAATAAAGGTAGGTCCTTAATGGCAGGTAGTATATGGTATGGTGCTTAACATGGGGCTACTCCTCGGTAGAAAGGGGAGGCTTTTAACCCCTGTAGCGATTTCCAGTCTCAGAAACCCACAGGGGCCGATCGGGCCTGTCCGACAGTTCACTGTGGGGCCGCGCTGACTCGCCAGCAGGGAGTTTGGTTTGCTATCTTGGACAAAAAGGTTCGTTGCCAAAATGGTGAAAGCAGTCAGCTGTGACCCAAAAGATCCATGGTTTGATTCAACATCACTCCTCCGGGGGCAAATGTGACATTTGCTTCTGTAAAGATTTACAGAAAATCCCACGGGGCAGTGCCACTGCATTCTGTAGGTTGTTGGCAGTCAGAATCCCACTGGCCAGCAAAGGGACTGGTTTTATATACCAGACAGCCCACAAGAGGGCAGCAAAATACAGGATTTATTTCTTCAAAATCTGAACACTGAAACTGCTTTAAGCTGCCAACTGTAAATTTAGGGTGAGGAAAAAAGACTAGGATCACAGTCAATGACACAATCATAAAATCATGCTTGCGTCAGCCAATGCTGTCTGTACACATAGGAACATTGTAAAGATGGCAGAATAAGTCATTCATCATACTCTGGTCCAGACGGTAAAGCTCATCATACACATCACTTGGGGATTCTTTGGGTTTTTTCTCTAATGCATATGTTCTCAAGCACACCTTACACAGAAACCTGCATTATAGTTTAAGAATACCAAGACATCCCCTGCACAGAGCTGCAAAGGCACAGAGGACTGTAGGGCAGACACAGCTGGAGATACCAAGTCCCTTCGCTAGAGCCTATCTCGACAGAGGACAACACAGGGGACACATGGCGGGGAGTGAGTCTGGTCTGATTCCCCCACAGTGGGGCAAACCAAGAAGGGCACATAACAGATTAGCAACAGGATCAAAGCAAAGTCATGAAGCCCCCAAAATAGACTTTAGGCTAGGAGGGGCAGTTTCCCAAACTGTCCAGGAAAGAGAGGGAGATAGTCATACCTGGAATTATGTGTGCTTTTTATGCAAATTCCCCCCTTTTTATTCCAATGTTTGTTTTCTCCCCATTACTATTGGTTTGCCTACCTATACAAGATCAGTGTGTGAAGCAAGCTCAGTGAGAAAGTTAGGGGACCAATGATTCTGAAGGGACTTAGGGGGAGGAGGAGGTGGTGGGGGTGATGAGCAAACACCACCATAGACAGGGGAACAACTAGGGAATTAAAATCCACAACAAGGAGGACCTACTGATCCTGGGGCTGTTGGAAAAACAGCAATCTAGCTGAGAGAAATTACAAGGAGGCAGAGGAAGGGCGAGGGTGATGGGCAGGCATAAGGCAAAACACTGTGGACTTTGGTCATGAACGCTG
Source organism: Nesogale talazaci (assembly GCA_004026705.1). NCBI lineage: Eukaryota > Metazoa > Chordata > Mammalia > Afrosoricida > Tenrecidae > Nesogale > Nesogale talazaci. Next base: position 71,790 of record PVJH01006830.1, read on the forward strand.
GTCATACCCTTCTCCCTCAATGCAAGAACATTTTGTTCTACAACTTGGCATTCTGTGGTGCTCACCCTCCTGGCACAACTGCTGAAGCCAAAATGGGTGTATAAGCAAATGTGGTGAAAAAAGCTGATGGTGTCTGGATATCACGAGAGATAGCATCTGAAGTCTTAAAGACTTGAAGTTAAACAAACAGCCATCTACCACAAAAGGTATAGAAATGATAGTAGTGATACCATGAGGGCAGAGAGAAGGTTGGGAAAAGAGAGGAAGGGGGAAGAGATCACAACAGAAATGTGGGTGAAGAGAGGCAACAGTCGGTGCATATGATATGAAAATAGTAATTTATAATTAATCAAGGATTCACAAGGGTGGGAGGATGGAAAAAAGAGGAGCTGACACCAAGGACTGAAATAGAAAGTAAATGTTTAGAAAATGATAGCAACACATGTACAAATATGCTTGATACAATTGATGTGTGGATTACTATAAAAGCTCTGTGAGTGCCCAATAAAATGATCTTTAAAAAAAAGAATAGCTTGACATCAATGCCTATGTTGTGTCCCAAAGGTAATTGTAAGTAAGCACATGTCTCTAGGAATTAAGAGAAACCAGGGTTCAGAAATGCAGGTACGTTTCATGCTTCATTACCATCGCCGATTGTTGGTGGCATCCTGTGAACATCTCATGTAAATAAGGTCTAAAACACAAAACCTCTCACTGACTAAGGATTTCTAATATAAGAAAAAGCACAATGCACGCCCACCAGTGCGAAAATGCAAGATCATAACAAGGCACAAATTGCATAAGGAGCAGAAAATACCCTGACCGGAGAGAACTTTTAAAGGTACAAGACACTAAAAGCTGAAGGATAGCAAGTACCATATAAACTTGAGTATAAACCAACCTGAATATCCGCCAAGGCACCTAATTTTACCATAAAAACCGCATTAAAAATATGTTGAAAAACTCAGCTTATAAACGAACACATATGGTCATTAGCAAATATTCGGGGGGCAATAAAAGCTTGGAAAACAGACTCCTGCATCAACAGACTCACTGTGCATCGCTGAACTCCTCTACGGACCGGATATTCAATCATACTGGTTATGTTGTTCTCAAGAATTATTTTATGTTTTCTAGTCCACAGAGGATATACTTACTGCTGCTGTATGACGTTACATTGTCTGAGAGACCTTTATTTTTCCCAGAGAAACAAATTCCACTTTTCAATGTTGAGTACGTTAGAGACCTTGTAATTAGCTTATACTTAAAAAAAATATATCACAATTTAAAAGATTCTTCTTTTTTCAAAAGGGCCAAATGTACTCTTATTGAAGAATGAGTTTTGTTACATGTGACCCATCTGGTTCTATTTAAGTGAAATGGGATTCTAGAGTGATGTGGAAAAGAATATGTATTTCAAGACTGGCAAAACTGGCTGACGCCCGGTGGCATAAATGATTGAGTGCAGGACTGTTGCCTGCGGGCTTGGTGGTTCAAGTCTAGTGGGTGCTCTCAGGAGTAGTGCTGGGTAGCTCCCATGACCACCAGAGGGCAGTGATGCCCACCCCCCCCCCAAAAAAAAAAAAAAGACTGGCAAAACAAAATGCTCAACTGCAGTTTGAAGCACTTGCATCTCCTTTAGGCAGCTGGAGAGTGGGTCATTGCAACAACCATCTGGTGGGGTTCCTCCCTGACATCCTGGAAGTTGTGACGGCAAAGTACACCGAGCCGTGAGAAAAGGCGCGTTTGTTAAAAACCACGTAGAAGAAAGAGGGCAAGCAGGGGGACTGTAAGCACATGTGCACCTAATGAGTGGCAGTCGATGACATTGAACCGTTTGTATAAACTGTCAGAGAAAGAATTCTGTACTGGCATCTTGAGCTCCTTCCAGAGGGAGCAGTTTTGAGATGAACTTAGCAGGCTCCAAAGGCAAGAGGAACACCACCTATGCAGGTATGCCAAGAAAAGAAATGAAAACAATCTGCGTGGAAAACACCAGTTTTCTATGACAAGCAGTGACATACTTGCTGATGCTCACACGGCGCCTAGCATTTTACGGTGAAGCTCAAGCTACTCAAGACCACCTCATTTACTGTTGCTCTAAAAATAGCTACTAGAGATGTAGCTTAAAGGAAGCAATTTGTGAAGGACTAACAATAATGGCCAGAAAAAATGACCTTTACAAAGTTTTCCACGAGCACTGAATTACTTTTGATCTCAAACAGCTCATTTTACAAGATCCTACATTTGTAACTTTTCAGATTTTCCTAAGTGAATTGTTTTGACTGTGAAGGAGGTGAATGAAGCAAGGATGCTTAATCTAGTAAAATAGAAACTCCTTGGCTGAAACCTTTGTACTATCGCAATACAAACTTGAGACAGCTAGGAAGACTATTAGGATGACTTACTAAGCTTATTTCATTATTGTACAAACTTAAAATGCAAACAGAATGATGTGATTTTAAAAAGGGTACCAGAATGATAATCACTGTCAAAAAGTCTTGTCCACTCTGCCCCCACTCAGCGGGTTATGTGTTAGACTGCAAAATGTAAGGTCAGCAGTTCGAAACGAGCAGCCACTCGGCAGGAGAAAGATGAAGCTTCCTCTTCCTGCAGAGCTACAGTGTCAGAAACCCACAGGGTGGGTCGACTCTGTCCTACAGGGTCACTGGGAATTGGAATCACTGTCTGGCAGTGAGCTTGGGATTTGTTTTGTGTAGTAATGCTCACAGAAGGGTAGATGCAACTGTTCAGATTTCAACTCTCTAAGAACTCTACGTTTTCCACAGAGGGATTTTGCTCCTAAGTGATTGCTTTTCAAAGCTGGAATGCCAACAAAACAACGGGGAAGTGAGCATCACTACTGTAAATAATGCAAAACAACAACAAAAAAATCAGTGTTATATTTAGTTGAGTATTATCAATGAATTTTGAAAACCAGACAATGCCAGAGCATTGTAACATATATTTCAGGATGTGAAAACAATGAGTTTTGGGGTCTAAAAAGGGGAATAAACACATCTCATTAGAGCCTCAGTATTCAAACACTGGCAGATGCTGGATTGCTTCCCAAGTTCTGATCTTTAAGCTAATCTTTAATAATTCAGATTAATCTTTAATAATTTCTTCTATTGACTTTAGCCAATCTGAGTAAAGGTCTGTTAATTAGTAAACCAGATAAGTACAACAGATCATATCAAAAGAACTAAAATTATTTCCACTTTTATGAAATTGATGCGTTCTGAAATGATGAAATAGTTTCAGTTTCTGCGTCAAATGGATTTTTCCTGTTGTCCTTTCATTGGCTCCAGTGATATTTGGGGGATAACCTGGAGTACCAGATACCACAACCCTCAGCAGCAAGACCTGCTCCCCAGTATTACTTTTCCGGGCACGGGTGAGGCTATACTCCAGGGGAAAGATACAAGACAATGGATTTTCCTTTTCTGACATCAGTGTCATAGCATAAGAAGGAATTTTCAGACACAGAAATCCTAAACAAAAGCACACACTCCCAATGAAAACAAAAACGACTTCTTTGGGAAGGGGCCCCATGAATACAAAGCTGGAGCTACAGGCTGGAGACACACAGAGAGCTCTCCTTTCCAAAAGCAGTAAGGGGGCAAGAACAGTGAGAGAGATGCAAGCTTAAAATAATAAGAGGTTCTACAAGTGGCTAATTGAAAAAGCACAATCCTGTTTCCAAAGCTGTTCTTGGATAACCCACAGAGGTTAAGAGAACACAACGTATATTCCAGAGTTAATTACAACACTCAAAGGCCCATAATGTGCCCCGTGAATGCTCTCAATACTTGGTATTTGGTATTCAACATCTACCACATGATAAGTCTTCTAACAAGTGTGTGAGGCAGTTGTTCGGTGTTGAGTTCTGTGGAAAACAGCTAACTTTGTTTCCTGGGGCCATGACAGCAGGGCTGGGGCTCAGACATGAGTCTGTGTGTCTAATGTAAAGCACGACACTATATTATCTTGCGAGCTGACTATATCAGATCTCTAGCGTTTGTGGACAAACTCTAGTTCAGACAGTGCTCCACAGCTGAGCTGTGTGGTGTTGCTGACCGACTTTGGTGTCTCAACTCAAAACCTGGTCCTCACTGTTTAAAAACTGTGAACACCACTGGAATCGAACAGCATGTTCTCCATGTACCCTTGGCTGTTCTGTGAAAACCCTAAGGCAGTAAATCTGAAAAACAAGTGTGAGCTTCCACATCTACTGGTAATTAACGATGCCTGTTAACTTCCCCCAGTGAGCCTCTTTTGAGGAACTTACATGAGCCCCTAGACAGGAGACTCTGTGCTGGAGCAGCACAGTTCACTTTGCATGGGACACCCATGATGACGAGCTGCACAGCGACTAAGAAATCACAAGGCATGTGTGCAAACTGAGTCCATCACAGTTGGAGCCTGGGTGTCCCACTCCCGACGTTCCCCTCACACCGATGATTAACTGAGCACATAACCAAACACCGAGAGGACATGCAAGAAGGCCTCAGGGAATGGATGAACTCACAACCATTTTACATGTTAGCTCAAAATATTTTTCTACCCAAGAAGACACCCTTAATACACGTGTGTACAGAGCTGTGGGAGGGATGGACAGGGCCATAAAGGTCTCATTTAATGTCACGTGTCTATTCAAAGATGCAGTGAAGGCCTGGATCTCTCTTTCATGGATTGAGAAGAGGTGGAATTTCAATGACTGACTGAGTTTGTGGAGCTACCGCCTCAAGTCCTATTGTTTAGATTGACTCGAAGAGCAGAAAAGATGATTTGCTCACTCCCACAAGTCCTGGCCTTTTGAAAACTCCAGAGATTTGGAAGATAAACCTCCTGGGCCCAGAACCCCCAGGTGAACATACTGACAGCCTCTCCCCAGCCTGGCGTCAGGGGAGAGCCAAACTTTACAGCTCTACGGCATCCTCTGCCAGTAGCACTGCATTCACATCTTCCATACCCACCCAGAATGATACAAGTTATGTGAACTCCTTAGAAAAGCTGGGAAAACCATTCCGTGGGACCTGTGGATCAGAACAACAGCCCATTCTTGAGCTCATGACCATGCCCACGCTGATCAACTGCTTACCACTGCAATCAGAGGAGGTGACGTTGTACAGGAAAGGGTAGAACTGCATACACCGGATCAGTTTCAGGCTGCTTTCACACTCTGGGCACTTGGCGGTTAATTTCAGAGCTTGCCTAAAGGCTTCAAGTGCCCCACTAATATTCTTCAGAGCCAGGTAAGCATTTCCCAGGCTCAGAAAGGTCAGGGGCTGCAAAGAAGGAAAACAAAAACAAATCACCAGAAAATAAAGACTGGTAAGGGACTGATATTTTCTGAAATAGAAAACCCTTAAAGCATGTGTCTTTTGACTTCCTTTAGACCCTGTCACCCCATAAAAGTTTTGGTCCAACTGTCCATGTTACTCCCAGCAGTCAATGTCGTTCATTCTTCTTCTAAACGGATATCAAATTCTCCACTGTCTGAATATACCAGTTTGTCCATCCATTCTCTGATTGACAGACACGTGTTGCTTTCAGTTTTTAGCTTTTATGAACAGAACTACTATGAACATTCATGTAAGTATCTTTTGGGAGACAAAAATACTCATCTTCCTCAGGTACAGACTTAGCGGTGGGTCAGAATATACGGATAATGTAAAACCTGAGAAAGGACACTGTGTCAGCTGGAAACCTGTCGGAGAAGGAAAGCATTATCATTTTCTACCACTAGAGAGCAACAGACAAGTGCGAAGGCTGCCTGTTGTTAATGGCAGAAAACTTGCTAGACCTGAGAAAAAGAAAGCAGTCCCGCAGAGTTCTGGCTCTCACAGGTTTCACTGCATTTTGTTTTAAGTAGCTACAGTCATCTAGGTTTTCAAATTGGATGTATGCATTTGCACTCTACCAACAAACAGAGGAATGCATTGCCTTGATGGGCAAATGAGTGGGTGTCACCCTGGGGTTATTATTCACTGTAGAAGCCTTTCTTGGCTGGAAGCTGAGCCCTGAAGGTGAGCTAAGTTCCAAGTGTGATGGTTGTCTATGGGGTACATTCTTGGGTTCCACCAGTCTCTGATAGGCCAGTAATGATCTTTTTTTTATGATTCTGAGTTGTTGTTTTTTTTGTGGTCATCACTGCCTCTGGTGGTCGTGGGCGCTACCCAGTGCTGCTCCTGAGAGTCGCCGCTGGATTTGAACTGCCAAGCCCGCGGGCCACAGTCCTGCACTCAACCACTTACGCCACTGGGGCTCAGCCCTGATTCTGAGTTATGATGTACATTTTTCTCCCACTCTGTCCTGGCCCTTCTGTTGTGCTCTCTTTCAGAACAATAGGTCTTAGCTTTATTTTTTCAAAGTCATGATTGCGTGAATACATCCATGTCATATCATTTAATCACATGCAGCAGAATTGCACAACTGCTACCATAATCAGCCTCCAAATATTCTTGTCCTTCCCTGGATTCCTTGACATCCACATAGGAGTTCCAAGTAAGCAGTTGGACGAAGGAGCCCAGAGCTTAGCGCCAAGGGGCTCCCATGACTCACCAGTAAGAGGAGAGCCTTCTCAAGAGAGGGGCTAGCACAGCTGGGTACTCATGTGGGGAAGAATGCCCTTAGCGCTCCACCTTGCCCTCGAGACCGTTTACCTTGAAATGAGTCACCGACCTACATGTACAACCTGAAACTATAAAACAGCTAAGAGACTATATAAAACAAAACAATTATTTTTTTCAAACTCCTGGTGATTAAGAGTTGCAACGGAAATGACTGACAAATTTAAGAGTTTTTAAACAGCGGAACTAAAAAGGTAATACACAAGAAGAGATTTTTAACATATGGCACTTAGTTAAAGGTTTTGATATACCTATAGTTCATAAAACATACATAGAAAACAGAAAACAATATACCTAACATCTAGCCAAATCTATGAAATGCACACACAAACTTTTACTTAAACGATGTAATGGATGATGACGGCAACATGTGTACAAATGTGCCTGACACAATGGATGTTATATATGGATGGTGCTAAGAGCTGTACGATCCCCCAATAAAATGATTTTTTTTTTTTTAAGAAAAGATACAACGGAAAGACAAACTGATGCTGCAACATAGACATGAACGCTGAGAAAGGTTTGTCTGGAAGCTGTCTGACACTGATGAGGAGCGTGAGCTCTCGGGCCAGTATTCCTGAGTTCGTATCTATGCTCCATGACTCTGGGTAAATTCTTTTCCTCCTCAGTTAAGTGGGTAAATTCTACCTTGTAGGGGCTTTGAGAAGATCAAGTTGAGTTACTACATGTACACTTGCTCTCAAGCAATTAACACACATCAGTAGTCATTTCAGAGGCCCAATGCTGGTGCGCTTCAGACCTCTGTGGTGGCAATGTCTGTTGGCCTACATCTTTGGGTGGACTCTTGACCTGCTGTTTCCATAGCCATCAAAATAGTCCTTCACTTACTGATCTAGAAATATTTCCTACAAAGTCATCCGAAACACTAAACAGGCTTTATATTCTCAGAAAGACAGTGAGCAAATCATTATTGCTAAAAGATAAAAAGCACTGTCTGCAAATTACAAGCTCAGCAACAGAAGAGGAAGCTGTGGCCTAGCTGTGCATTAAACGTGATATACACACAGTTGTTTATATGAATTGTACAGTAACTATGTAGCATCATATTTCTAATATAATATACTTTATATATATACTGTATCTGCGCAGTAGAGATGCAAGTCTATGACATATTTACACTCTTTAAAGAAACGCTTACATGGAACTACTTCCAAATGCTGACAGTTTGAGGGAGGAGACCCTTTCGAAGGTCTGTTTTTTGGCCCCTACTCTGGTCCATGATAGAAAAACGAGGCTTTTTACTCCCGTTAAGAGCGACAGTCTTGGAAACTCACAGGGGGCAGTTCTGCTCTGTCCTATGCGGCTCAAATGAGCCAGAAATGACTCGCTGGCAGTGAGTTTGGTCCCTCCCTCCCCTCCGCCGAGATTCAATCCGTTAATTCATCTTTCTATTTCTGTCGCAGCACCAACTGCAGTCTGAAGTACAGAGAGATAACTGATCTCAGAGGGAATTTCTCTTTCTTTGGAAGAATATTGCCTAATTGCCTGGGCTGCTGGCAGCAGAAAGTGAAGGACTGAGGAGAATACAGCTGTGTTGAGCCTTCCAGTTGGGTCCCCATTTCAACACATCCATATACAGCATCTGTTTCCAATGTCCCAGCACCTGGCACGCAGGATGCATTTCATAAATATTTGATGTGCTTCTTTTGCAACTTAACTTGCTATATAGCAGAGAGATTGTAAACTATGGCTTAAAATTTAGTTGAGAAGTCGAGCATTTCAGAGGAATCTCTCAAACAGGTGATGTTGCCTTCTCATGCCGAAAGCCTTACTTTCTGGGTGCCTTAAACAAACCCCAATGAAGCCCTGGTGATATACTGGCTACATAGTGGGCTGCTGACTTCAGGGTTACCAGTTCAAAACCACAAGTCACTCCTTGGGCAAATGGTGGGGGTTTCTCCTTACGGAAAGAGTGACATTCTGAAAAACCCACAGGGCAGTGCTACGCTGTGCTGCAGGGTCCCTCTGACTCAGTGTTGACTTGATGGCAGTGGGGGAGACATCACCTGTAAAATCAATCTAATTGCATGTTCATTGAAGTCTGTATCCCATCAAACCTTCGAGGCCATTGATTCCAACATGTATCCTGATTTTAACATAAAAAAGCAAAGTGGCTGTTCAGAAGCTATGAACCACAGTAACTAACTAAAAGCCAGCGCCTTAACTCTGTGGCTGGCAGGTGAGAGGGTCAGGGTATGTTTAATCTTATCAAAACCACCTTTATACTGGGCCCTGGTTGGACTGAGATAAGGGTAATCACTAAGTGAAAGTCGAAGCGTGACAATGGCAAGCGGCAGTGCTGGTGGTGTGATAAGCGGGCTAAGTTCCGAACCAGATGTTGTAGGCTGAGGCAGAGTATTTTTAGAAGATGCTGCCGCCCTTATTTCAACGTAAACTCCTAAAACACTTAACTGTATAATAATAAGCTTCATTCATTTTAAAATAAGTGGAACAGAGCAAAGGAAAAACAACGCAGAAGTTTTTATTTGGCTCTCTAGAAATTGAGAAATGTGTAAACTCAGAAAAACCCAACAGGACATTTCTAGGCCCTCTTTAGAACAACACGGATTGTATCTTGAATGCGAACCCCCCACACCTTGCATACCCACGGAGCTACAGAGAAACGTGAGGGCTCACCTCCGAACTGTTGATGGCCAAAGCCTGCAGGAGCAGCTTGGTGGCGTCAAGGTGCAGGCCATAGTGGATCAAGAGGTTGGCCAAGTTGACAAGAGGAATGTCTTGGTATTGAAGCGGGGCTAAGTTCAAAGCCCTCTGAAGACAGGCGATAGCAAATGTGCTGTTTCCCACTGCTCTCCAGTACAGCCCTGCCTCGTTGAGGATGAGCCAGATGGGAGCATTCGGCTGAAAACCCCACACAGTTTGGTTAATACAGGACTGAGGGACTTATTCTACACATCAAGGCATACCTGCTCTAAATTGGATTTCAATAAGTACATCTTGACGCATGGTACCTGCTGTTGGGGTTTAAGGAAGCCTGACCTAAAGACTAAAGGTTAGACTCAACCAGCCAGCTGTGTGGGAGAAAAGGTCTGGCGATCTGCTTCATAAAGATGGCAGACAGTCTAGGACCCCTCCGGGGAAATTCCAAGCTGTCAACTGGCAACACCAGAACGGACGACAATAAACACCAGCCTAAGTTGCTTGGAGTTAGAATGGAACGGGGGAACACTAAGTTTTCAAGATGAAGATGTGAGACTCACCTTGTTAATTGCGTGAAATAAGAAAGACCCAATTTCTTCTTCTGGGATAGTATAGTTATTAATGCGGGAAAGCAAAATCTGAAAACAGCAAAAGGAAGCCTGACTCAATTTAAAATAACCAGAAAGACATTTGAAAATTAATTCCACAGATGGTCAAGATTTTATTTGAGTTCTTCTGGAACAGCTAATTGGAATAGATGTTTTAATCACAAATATGTGGGCATTAACACGCCCCACCAACAGGTGTTGACCTACCAACACACACTGCTTTTAAGGATAATATATACAATAATATATTTTTATTTCTGATTTTGTTAAATACCCATTGAGAAGTAACAAGGTTGGCTGTGAGGACGTTATGGCTTAATTTGGATACATGGATTTTATCATACTATTCTCTTTAATTTTTATGCATTTTAAATTTTCCAGTAAGATGAAAACACACACACACACACACACACACACACACACACACAATCTACGATGTCTCCTTAAGGTCAACTGAAATGTGTGGAACTGAATATTTCGAACAAGACAGCATTTGATAAACATGTCAGTTCCCTTAGTTGGAAAAGCACCGCATCCCAATGAAATCGACTCTGTATTCTTTTGCAAGATTTATATACTGTGAACAACTCTAAGGTAGGATCATGGCCTTTTTATTCTTAGTACCCAAGACAGTGCCCAGTACATGCTTTGTTTTCTGCCTCAGCAAAAAAGGTTGAAATCGTAAACTGATGGTTTAGAAATTATGTTTCAAAAACCAGCAGTTCCGATGGTCAGTGCTCTCAGTAAGAGAGGATTTTTTTTCATTTCTATGTATAGAATTCTATCTAATATCTAACCTAATCTGTACGTGGAAATAAACCGTCTTAGTTACAGAAAACGATCAAGGATGAGGGAAGACAGCACATTGAGTTATGTTTACAAAGGGAACCATCAAATCCCTACCAAGGGATGTGTCACAGCAGGCCAAAGAAGGATTGATCGAAGGCCATGGAAAAGTAACTTTTGAGTTGACAACTAAGACAAACCTCTGGAGGACTGGAAGAACCACATCTAAATCTGTGGTCAGAATGATTTCTCCCAGTAAACTGAGAGCTCCTTCTTACGCATTGTCATGACACAGTGAGTCAAGGGAGCAAAGATGGGGCCTATTGAGGCAGCTCCCCTGAACACACTTGCCTTCCACTTCTTTGATAGCAAGACTGCACAGCTGACTTCTCAAACATTTCACCCATAGTGTAAGTGTATCTTTCAGTTCAAAAAATGGAAAGTTCACCAACTGCCTTCTGTCAATTTTTTCACTCCATCTTAGAGGCTTCTGAGATCACCCAGAATGGACGGCAAGAAACACCAGCCTAAGTGAGCCTTACTTTGCGTGCATGGTCATCTGGCATTTTGGCTTTCAGATCCATGCGGACCTCTAATTCTTTGACTAAGTAGGACAGAGTCTGGCTTTTTCTGAAGTCAGTTATGGAACAGTCTGGGGTTTGGGCCTCTTCTTCTGAAGAATAATCATCACTGTTGAGTTCGTGGATCCTGGCACAAGAAAAAGGAACAAGATTCATATTTTCCAAGTTTTGGTGATGCCAAGATAAAAAGACTTAATTAACCTTTCAGGTCCAAGGCTGGTGCTCTCAAAGAACCGCCAGGCGACAATCATGCAGAATCAGGTGCTCTGCCAAATCCATCAGCACTTGCCTGAGTCCTTTGTTTTCCGGAGGCAGAAAGTACGTTGGCAATTCCCCACCCAGTGGGACTCTCGGGTAGCTGTCAGCACAATCTGCTCGTTTAGGCCATAGAATATGCTGTTTGTCCTAACAAAAGGAAGAAAATTTCGCATAGATTTCTGTGGAGTCAATTCTCCAGTAGTTAAACGAACTGTTCAAACAATCTAAATAGACTGATTACTAAAAAGAAATGTTAATATTTTAAGACATGTGGTAGACATGGTGATTGATTCGACAGTATTCTTTTGGTGTTTTTTTTTTTTTTGGGGGGGAGGGCATCACTGCCCCCTGGTGGGAGTAGGAGGCCCAGCCTTGCTTCTGGAGAGCTGCTGCTGGATTTGAACTGCCAACCCTGTGGGCCACAATCCTGCACACAACCACAACGCAACTGGGGCTCAGACCCCCAACAGTATTCTTTTTACTCCAAGATTATTAGTCGGTCAATGGCAGTTCCACCTACTTGCCCATAAACGGGCTTAGGATTGGGTATGCTTAAATTGGCAGAGCCAGCCACAAAACCTACTTGCATTGTCTCGGGACGAAAACCAAATCTTAACCTTTAATGACCAAAAAACTCACCATTGTGGACCAGGATTGTGAATAGCCTTACTCTCATGCAGAATGCAGTGGAAAATGGATTGTTGCAGTGAGGTTCAAATTTAGCACTCTATCATTTGACCCCCCCCCCCCAATGATACATTTAAATTTGTTCTAGTTTTTAACACTTCATGCTTTTAGATTGAGGCTTTTTTTTTTTTTTTTTGGCATCACTGCTCTCCATAGATTGAGGCTTTTATGTTTTACTTTTTTATTTAAATGCTTTTCTGTAGATGGAATCCAGGACAGGCAAAGCAACAGCAACAGTAACCGGACTAATGATCCCTTGGGAAGATGGCAAGGGAGGGTGGGGGGAAGTGGGGAGCTAATAGTGATGAGCTACAAAGATGAAGGAAGTATTCTACAGTTGGTTGTGGTGATGATTTTACAACTCTTCATGTGACAGAACTATTGCATTGTATGGTAGGTGTTGGCATATGCCAATGAAACTGTTGTGGGGGTGGGGGGAAGCAAAATCAAGTCTCTGCCCGTGAAAGGAGCTGCTCGTGGGCTGGGGCTGGCAGCTCCCAACTGGCATCAACAAGTGGCAGAACATGCCACGTGCCTGTGTTCCGCCTCAGAAAGCTCACTGGATCAAGAAGACTAGAGTGGGTTTTTAGAATGGCAAAAGAGGAATCTCAAAGAAGTTCCAGTTGTGACCGAGTCCATCCAGACTAACTCAAAGGTGGTTGCCTTGATGAAGTCTCCTTGGGGGAGTACTAGTCAGCATCCGATTCTCCCCCTCACCTGGTGGTGTGCAGTGCCATGGTGAGCATGCCAGTTTGCTTCCTCCTGCCCCTCATGGTGCTTACATCCCTGATGGCTTCTGTGGGAGGCCTGTCCCTGGAAGGACCGGTCATTTCCGAGGGTGACCTCGCACTGCTGTGTGTCCTCTGGGGCTTGGGCTTCATATCACTGGTCACATCAGGGACACTCACCAGGTCGTGTGTGATGTGCTCTGGGCTGCTACTAGTTTTCTCCCAGACCCCTGGTGGCTGTTGTTGGCTGGCTGTGCAGACTACACAGACTTAGAGCAGCTTGAGCAGGAGGGACCAGATGAACAGAAACAGTTTTCTTATAATCATCTTGGAATTATTCTCAGGCCTTGGGGTTATGACTGCAGAGGGGACTGGGTGGTCAGGCACCCCTGTAAAGTGTCTGGGTGGTGAAAGGGCAGGGATGTCCTGATGACATCACTGGGCCTCTAAATCAACCACTCTCCAAATGTGCCCTATCTGACCTTCCTGTTAGGTGAAGAATATTTCCTTTCTGTTGAAGTACTGTGTGGTGGAGCTGAATACCTACACCCGAAAGCAAAATTACATTGAGAAGAGTAGCACAGAAATGTTTCTTCCATGATTTTTTCCCCTAAGATTTCTTCCTAAGATCCCCACCACTCCAATGCTGAGTTTTAATTTTTTGTTGCTTGTGAGATGCACATTTATCTAGCTATAAATACATACTAGAGACTTATTAAAACTTATGCTACAGCTACCAAGTGCTATAAAATGTATAGTATATAATTCTGGTGATTGTATTGATTGTTACAACAGAAGTTTGATTATGCTGAGAGTCTTTTAAAAAATCCTTTTATTGGGGGCTTGTACAACCCTCATCATTGTTGCCCTCATCATTCTCAAAACATTTGCTTTCTACTTAAGCCCTTGGTATCAGCTCATCCCCCCCTCCCCCATGAACCCTTGATAATTTATAAATTATTATTATTTTGTCATATCTCACACTGCCATGTCTCCTTTCATCCACATTCTGAAAGTTTGATGGCAAACAAAACGTACATGGTTTCTGAGTTCACGTCTTGGGATCCCATGCCCCTTCTCACCCCCACTGACTAGCATATACATATTTCTCAGCTAACTTAGAAATAGATTTTATTAAGTTGTTTATGGTCTGTATCTTTCACAAAAATGTACAGTCCAATAGAATGAGGTGCTTGTTCACTATATCTCCAACCCCTCACACAGCAAGAGAAAGCTGCTTAAACAAATGCCTACAACTACTTACTAGGTCAAGTTTAAGAATGTGTTAAGGGTGGCGGTAATAAGCAGAACTCGAAGCTTTGTGAAGCCAGAGTGTCTGCTTTCCTACTTAACTGGGAAGGAGAGGTTTGTGTTATCCTTCTCCATTACCGAGCTCAGTGCTTCCCTTTGATGCTGGAGAAATGTTTGCTAAACTGAACAGATTAGTGAGAGGATCACTACCTATCAGTGAGGCTGAGGTCTATTCCTTCACGCGCTTTTGGCATCATATCCAATTGACTTACCCTATAGGCGTCAGAGTCTCTGCCCCAGATCCAGAGAACAGAATGGGCTACAGGAGAAGACCTGAAGGAATTGCTGTTATCACTCTGATTTGTCTGGACATCAAAGTTCACAGACATCATATTAGAGGTTGATGAATCTTCACCAAACTAGAAAATGAAAAGTTAAAATCAAATTAGAGGTGGGGAGTTATGACCAAGATGTAATCTGAAGACTTAGTTAGTAGATATTCAAATAGAATAGGAAATCAAACTATTTCATTAATAACACAATTAGAATTTTAAGAACCATGCCTATTTTAGACTCTTAGATTTGCTGATCAACTAACCTAAGCCTAGATTTGGTTCATTATTCCCCTGTGCGGTTTGAGTTTGCCAAAAAAACTTTTGTTTTTGATCATGGTTCCTGCAAGACCCTCCCAAAGCCTGCCATTCTCCTAGTCATCACCGGCATGGTTGAAGGGGGCTCTAGAGAGGGCCTCGCTCACAGCTGATGCCGATGAGCGCACTCCTCGGTGGGGTGGCAAGGTCATTAAGAACCACTCTGGACTGAATACCTGGGTAGTTACCTTGGGGTGAGGGGCAGGAGTCTGACGTACTGATTGAGACCCCCAATAGAGGTCTGGACTTGGAAGTTCCATGGGCTTCCTGGTTGGTGACAGACAGGGATTCTTGTGAAGGACAGGGCACCCCTCTTTGGTGCATGGGAGCTCTGCACTGGGGATCTCCCCAACCTTGCGCTATGTGTCTCTTCATTTCGATGCTTTTTGCCATAACGGAATTATAACTTTAACTGTTAAGACTGAATTCTATGAGGCGTTCTACTGAAACACTACTGAACCTGAGGGAGGGAGGGAGGCAACTGCAGTTTAGAAGGAAGGTGGGTTGAGAACTCGGGCACTAAAAGACTGCTATGCTTAAGAGGCAGTGAGAAAACCAAGAATCTGTAGCCGGCAGGTTAGGGGCCTTCTAGGTTTGCTGCTGGTATCTCAGAAGTCTCCAGGAGACATGGCGGTTCTGTGACCCAGCCTGGAGTGCTTAGGGTCGGAGACAGAAGCACTGTCTGTACAGCTGAAGGATCCTTAGAGTCTGGTGTGAGGAGAGGGATGGAGTTCTTCCTGCCACTCTCCCCGTTCCAGACTAAATGATCACAGTTGTGTAAGAAGAATGAGTCGTGGGAAGAAAACTTTTAGAAAAGGCTCTTTTAGGGTCTGCAAACAATCAAACCCTAATAAAAGATGTAGAGCAGCAGTTCTCAACCTGCTGGCCTTGACCCTTTTGGGGGTGTGTGTGTATGTTGAACGACCCTTTCACAGGGGTCGCCTGATTCGTAATAGTAGCAAAATAATGACAATTATGAAGTGGCAAGGAAAATAATTTTATGGTTGGGGAGTCACCGCAACATGAGAAACTGCATGAAAGGATCACAGCATTCGGAAGGTTGAGAACCACCGCTTTAAAGGCTGTAGAACAGAGTTTGATGCTTTTACAAGATACTATGGTTCTTGTTTATTTCTGAAACCTTACAAAATAGAGAATGGAACCAAGGATGCAGTGGGCTAGAGAAGGGTGGTCCAGTGAATTAATAAATATGACTTTTGACTTCTTTGAATTGACACTCTCCTGATGCACCTGGGTTAAGAAAAGGCAAGGGGGAATTCAGATAGGATTACGGTATATGATTCAGCCATGCGTAAAGGTTAATAGGATTAATTGTCACTGTAAAAACTTTTAACTCTGACTTAGGGATTGGTCAATTCTGCCACCTGCTGTATATAAAGTAGACCCATTCAGCACCAGCAGGGGGAGTCTCACTATAACTGAGAAAGAAGAGCCAGGAGCCAGGGGCTCCTTTGAACCCCAAGATCCCTACACTGAATCTCTCAGATCCAGGAGACAAAGAGCTGAGGCCCAAGAGGAGCCACAGGAGTGGTAGCAGCGGAGCTACAGCACAGGCCTGGGTGGGGCTCCCTGGGCCTGGGCAGAAGCTCACTTTAGAAGGGGGGGTGCCTGTCGGCATCACCAGGACAGCCAGCTTTGCTGCAGTCCAGAGCTGGAGGCAAGTGCCTGTGGGCTCAGGCTCTTTTGGGTGGAGTCCCTTCTGGACATTCATTAGCAATGCGAAAGGAGCTTTGTAACAGTGCCCTAATAGAAAGGAGGAAACAAGAGGTCAAGGGTCAGAGAGGTCGGCCTGTGGGCCTGGCAAAGGGGCTATCCTAGCCAAAGAACAGTGACTTAACATTTCTGATCCTGAATTATAATTTGTTAACTCCCCTAAATAACTCCCTAATTATGAGCATGATTCAAGGAGTGTGGGGAACGGAGGAACAGAAAGAGTGTACACGACAATTTTTTTATTCTCATACTTAAGAAGTCTGTGAGGCCCAGGTTTTGCAAACAAAACCGGGTTTTGGGTAGAGGGAAGCCTTCACATTTGTGAGTTTAAAATGAGTCCCCAATCACATGAACCCCTGTAATATTCTCCCATAACAGTGTTACCTTAAAGTTACCTCTTAAAAGCACAGGCTGATTGCTAGCTGGCCAGCAGCCTACCTATAGGAGCAGACAAGTTGTATTTGCTCTTCCTGCTCAGGGGACAGTCACACCCCACCCCCCCCTTACCTCCCCCAACTCTGGTGTTACGTTACCAGTGAACTTGATGTGGTGGGTTTCCTGTGAAAATGGGGTAAATGTCATTTTACTTCCCATATCCTTTATGATAATATCTGGAATTTCATTGTGCTTACTGTCTTTACTACTCATCTGGGACCGTTTATAAGCTACTTGGTCCCACTTTAACTGTCGTTGGGACTGTGTGCGTGTGTGTGTGTGAGTGTGAGAGTGCTTGGGTCACAACAGTGTTCTATTACCATTTCCTTGATATTTTTCATTTTGCTAGCAGTTTAGCGGAGACAAAATATTGGATAGATGGTTCTAGAGCAGACAGTGTGACTTTCTTGCAGATTTTAGATTTTAAATCTTAGTATAGGTGAAGAGGAGAAGGTGGAAGCTTAGAATTAAATCCTACCAACAGACCAATCAAATACACTGTATACGTAAACACACAATATTCTTGGATAATAGAAAATCTGACTTTAGATTACTAAGGTTTTGAATACATGACAGTCACAAATTATAGGGGGCCAACATAAAAGGAACGAAGAAGGGAGAAATGCCTAGATAGCAAACGTTTATAAACACTAAAAAAGACCAAGAAAAAGACCTGAACATAGTCCACATTTTCAAAAATATCTCCCCGATGGTAGCGCACGGGCTGGTCCCATTGGCAATGTAAACTATGCTGCTGGTTGACCAGACGGCATATTTGATGATTTCCTGGAATAGAAATGACAAATGGTGAGAAGGGCCGGAAATGCACACATGGTTTTCATAGCTGGAGGCGCTTAATTTTAATCCTGCACTCCTTAGAGGATCAGAGCAGGTTGTCAGTTACAAAGAACACCTGAGTTGGGACCTTAAGCATATTTAACAATTAAACTAAAGGAGCTAAAAAAAGTTCCTTAGGAGTTAAAAATGTTAAGTTTTGAGCTGTGGCTCTGCCGTCAGCAAGAGCAGCATGTCTATTTTACTATGGGTGCATTCCCAACAATAAAAAGGTTTTGGTCTAGAGTCTCAGAACCCCTACAGGGCAGGTCTACTGTTACATGGGTCTCTCTAGGAATCGGAATTGGCTAAAAGGCACCCAGCACCCCACAATCAGCTGAGAGGCTCCAACGTGGCTGATAGGAACAACCCAGTCTTGGGAGAATTCTCCCCACTTAATCTCATGACTCCAATTTCTGTCCAGGGAATCGGAGTCATGAGATTAGGTAAAATCACTCCTCTCGCTAAGGAAGAAGTAATAAATGTTGCTCATTAATTAGAACAACTTTTGAGCAGGTAGTAGAAGGCTGTGCTCATTAAACTGCAGTGGCTGGGAGGGGCATCAAAGCATTACGAGGGTGAGATCCCAAAGATGAACTGATAGTAAAAAGAGTTGAGTCAAATGATCTTCATAACTACTATCTACAACTCTTTCTCTTGAAATAGAATCTGCCTTTTCAAGAGATCACCAGGAGATTCACAGATGTGTTGAAGTTGGAGAAGCACTTTGACAGAACTGAGAGCGTGCAGCTGTTAAGCTGTCCAGTACCTAAAAGTCTTCCTTTTCTTCATTTTGTGAATGATCAAAGCAAGGGGACTCACAACTCTCCCAGTCAACTTGCTGACACAGACCTGGGTTTCAGGACTGAGTCGAGTCTGAGCATACCCTTTACCTGCTCTCGGGCTACAGGAAGCTAGGACGGAGAGCAAGCTGGAAAGACGTCTGGGCACAAACACTCACCTAATTGTGCCTCCTTTGCCATCTGAGTCTCATGGATGATGTTTCGCAAGATTTGCTGCTCTTGAATCAGCTTATGTTTCTCTAGGATCTCCTGCTGTCCCAGGTAGTGGTCATGCTGCTTCTGATATTCTTTCAACTCATTCAGTGTTCGTTGGAGGGATCTTAGTTTTTGAAATAGCAGGGAAAAAGTTACAGAGCTTGAAATTGTTGATTTTAAAAACGCAATTAATGCATAAATATTCTGGTTGCTAATAATAACTGCTATACTCTTTCCTTTTATTTTAGCATGCCACTAGTGAACCACACGTTCAAGAAAAATAGGAATCGATGCTATTTTCTGAGGGGCAAAAGACAGATGTGAAATTCTTCCCTTTAAATATGATAGCTCATCACTATGTGGTATATTGGGCTTTTCAGGTGCCACAAAAGATATATAACAAGGGCTGAGCCCCGGCGGCGTCGTGGTTGTGCGCGGGACTGCGGCCCACTGGGACGGAGGTTCAATTCCAGCAGTGGGGCTGGGCCTCCTACTCCCACCGCCGGAGAGCAGTGATGGCCCCCACCCCCCCCAAAAAGATATACAACAATGTACTATATATTTTTACATATTTAACAATTTTACTCCCTCTACACAATTTACGTTAGTTACATCCACATTCAAAGTGCTACTGGAACCTTGCCTGTCTTTAACTTTTTCCTTTGGCCACAGTGAGTTCAGAACGGAGTTGCTCAGTGAAAGGTCAGCAATTCGAATTCAGCAAGGGTTTCCTAGGACAAAGAGGAGGCTGTCTACTGCAAACGTTTGGAGGCCTAGAAACTCAGAAGGGCAGTTCCACTGCGTTCTGCATGGCCACAAAGACTGGGCATGGAGTTGATGGCAGCGAGAAAGCAAAAGGTAAAGAAGACCATAGGACCTTGGTCTTATGCTCCAGCTCCTAAGAGAAGAGATTTTCGCAGAAAACCACAGAAAACTCTGCTTATCCCAAAATAAGCCATGCCACTTTGATAAATCAGGTGCTTGGGGCTAATCCCGAGTGGCGTAGTGATTATGCGCGGGTCTGTGGCCCACTGGGATGGAGGTTCAATTCCAGCAGTAGCTCCACAGGAGCAAAGGCTGGGCCTCCTACTCCCACCAGCAGAGGGCAGTAATGCCAAAAAAAATCAGGTGCTTGGTTACATTTAGACACAAAATTCTTTTTACTTGTTAGAACGCAGAGACTTAGGATTATACAGACTGGGTAAGAGAACTAGTGCCATCCTTAGAGCATTTGCTGCAAACAGTTAAAAATAAGCAAATGCAACAGTCCAATTAAATCTCCATTTAATTCTCTAATAATCACAGGAAACACAAAATTTAGGACAGTTCTGTATGAGAGGAACAATTTACTCCTGAAGTTTCTTAATTGTTTCTATTATTGGAGGACTTAAAATATATTTTCTAGTAAGTATACAAAGAATCAAGTACAACAGAATCCCATTACTGAACAATTTAACACATAAATTGGCTTCATGTGCAGGCCAAATAATGCCTCTCGGTTCTGTGTAATTAACCTAACAAAGCACAGCCCTGGGAGTTAAAGAAGACAAGACCAATTACAGCATGTGCCGAAGACGTTCCTGACACATGGTGTAGCCCATGGAAATAGAATGTAATTTAGCAGAATTGCTAAGTGTGACCTCTCCCATAAACTGACTCTGTAACAGTAATTGTAACAATCAAAATGATAAATTTTGCTGCAAACATTCCCCAATTCTTGGAATCCATGCTATTCAAAAAATTCCTAAATTAAAAAAAAACTCAATCATTTCGATAGTGGTAGTTATATAATCATTTGTCAATGTGAAAGGATTAAGAGTGAAGGGGGGAGTCTAGTCTATCAATCAGGTCATAGCCAATGAGATCTGTTTGGCGATGGCCTTCTCCTGAGGATTCTGGGAACTCCTCTATTCCTTCTTGAAGGCAGGGAATACTCTCTCTGCTTACTCCCTGCCAGTGCTGAGAAGCTTACAAACCACAGGATCCACAAGATCTTCCACCCACTGGCTGCATTGCATGTGTTTCATGAGTCAAAAGAGGACTTTATAGATTGGTACCTGACATGGGCTAATGTCGGAGTTATGGATTTGATCTGGACTGGGTGGGGATGTTTCCTCAATATTCAACTGCTCTTGTAGATAATAAATCTCTTTCCTATACACACGAGTGTCTATGAATTTATTTCTCTAGTCTACCTGGACTTAACACACCGACTGACAGCAACCCGACAGGGCAGGGCAGAACTATCTGTCAGGGTTGTAGGGTGTTAATTTTTAAGGGAGCCCAGGGCCTCATCTTTCTTCTGCAGAGCGGCTGGTTGACTTCAACTTCTGTGTAAAACCTTCCACACAAAACTCTTCTTACTTGTTACAGCACACACAAGGTTGATGGCCTGGGCACTTCACCGCTGTGTCACCAAGGCTCCCTGATTTGGGCTAATTTATTTGGACTGGCAGCAAAGGGTCAGAACTATCTGTAGGAAAAAAGAGAGGCTTCTCTTTTCACTTTAAGGCGCAAATGAACAGTGCTAGCACCAAATCTTTCCTCCAGTTTACCTATGTTGAGCCTCCAATTTCTGCTCTAGCTTTTGCTGACACAGGACAGCGTGCTTCCTCTTTATAGCTTGCTCAAACCCAGGTTTAGCCTGCAAAGCATGGTCATAACAGAGCACTGAGTGGTTGTATTCGCCAAGCATCTGAAAAGAAAAAACACACACACGAGGGGAGGGGGGATTTGAAAAATTAGTCACTCCAGCTGCATTTTCTCAACCCCCAATCACTTATGAACTCACACATAGATCTCATTCTATGGCGAGTGTTACTGGTCTGATGGCCACACCATGAAGCCATGTCACTGAATGGTTTAGCTGGAAGGAAAAATAATATGTCTACTCTGTAGAAATTTAATATCTTAACCACTGATTTTCTGTCCAAACTATGATACACGAAAGTGCTGAAGTCTCCCCACTCCACCCCCAATTTCAATTCGAGGCCTGTCCCTTGTTGAGACACAAAAATGGAAGGCAAGTAAAAAAAAAGAGAGAAAAACAAAAACGACTCTTTTGGCTCATGAAAGAGAAAGTTGTATTTACTGCATATATGTTTCCCAACGTGTAATAGCTGGTGAAGAAGTCGCTGTCATCCAGAGCGGCATGGACCACGACGGCGGCATCAGCAGAGAAGTGTGCTCTGTGCAACACATTCGCTAGGTTGACCAGGGCGATGTCTTTATTGTGTCTAAAGGCAAGGTGAGATGTAGGTAATCAGTTCCCTGGAAAGAAGATTCCCCATGCTTTCCACAAACACCTGTAACTAACTACCTGTCAAGGGAAAAGGGCATTCCAAGTTATTGTGCATAGAAAAATCACTTTGAGAATACTTACGAGGTAAAGATAATAACTTAAGATAATCACAACACCTCATTTCTATGGTATTAATGTTGTTTACATAAGCTGAGAGCCACACATTGTGCTATGAAAACAAGGCCTGCCAGACATTTCATGACTTTACCATGTGTTCAGAGTCTTTCCATCAAGGAAAGTTTTCTTTGGGATAAGTACACTTTCATTTATACTTCATGAAAGTCCGAAGTGTATTATGAAATTAAGCTGAACACTGTGTGTGAGACAGATGTCTTTGGAGAGGCACAGAAGAGAAGCATAATGCAATGCTTTATCCTCGGGCAGTGGTTGGCAAGCTGCGGTTCAGGAGCCAGTGAGCTATACGTGGCTCTTTAAGTGAGACTCGTGCGGCTCTGAAGTAACATTGAAAACATCTGAAGGTTATTATTTCAGATCATGGTACGTGATTTCATTTGTTTGGAACAACACATTTAAGGCCCTTGAGTGATTTTAAAGTTGTTAAGAGGGACAGGATTGGCTCTTCAGTCAAGAGTCTGGGTGTTTCTTAGGTACTGCTTGTGTGTCCAACAGAGGGGAGGCCTCTTACCTGGAAGAGAAGTGAAGGGCTCGCATGGCACATTCCACCACCTGATAGGGCTCATTCTTTATTCTCCAGTAAAATGAAGCCATGTTATACAATACCCAAGAGGAAGAGTTCTAGAGAGAGCAAATAAAATGGCATTTAAACACCGTGTAAGACAAAGTATCCAATACAATATTAAAAATGAGTGTCTTCAATTCTCTGGCTGTTCTGAAATGCTGGATGAAGAGCAAGACCGCGTATGATGGTGACATGCCAGGGCACCAGCACGACACCTGTCAAAATAGAGGCTCCACCCCCAATCGGTTGGATAAGTATAGTAATGTGTGATTTTCATTTACGGAATGTTCGACTCAAGCCTATCATTTAAAGGGCAAGCAAAGATAAAGAAACCCTACGTGACGATCACTTGTCTAGTTCTATTTCAGGACATCAGAAGTTCACACCTAACCTGCTTAAACATGTTCTAACAGGAAGTTCCTGAATGACGAAATTATCACATGACAAACGGTACAAGCATCTATTGAATATCTGAGTCATGCACACATTCGACCAAATGAAAAGCATATGCTTTTGTGAAGGATAACTTTTTATTTTATAGTTTTTCCTATAGTTTAAAATCTAATCCACACCTTAAGCTGCCCAAAGTGGACATTTTGGAAATCGTTGGCACTGCCTGGGGCTGTTGAGTTGGCTCTAACTCACAATGACCTCATCTACAACAGTACAAAGCACTGCCCGATCCTGCGCCATCCTCACAAACTGGCCCAGGCAGGAGCCCTCCACAACCAGGGTCAATCCTTCTCCTTAAAGGGCTTCTTCCCTCTCCCAACCCCTCTACCAAACACAAAGTCCTTTCCCAGGGCCTAGTCCCTCCTGATAACATGCCCAGAGGAAGAGAGACAAAACAGGTGCATTCTGGCTGCACTCACAGCAAGAGAGGTGTGTTTTTTATTCTGGCAGTCTATGGCCCTTTCGATATTCTTTGCCAGCACTGTAATTCAAATTGTGATCTTCCTTACTTAAGCTTCAACTTCCCCACACATATGAAATGACTGAAAATACCAGTATCCTGCTTGGACTTCTTCTTTCAGTACAACTGGCTATTGATCACAAACTACTTCCAGAAATAACTAATTATGGACCAAATCTTTTTGGCACAGTATTCTGAATATTTCCATTTTCTTTTGATGCTTCCTCTACCATTCAAGATTTTGCCATAAAATCCTTCAGAATTGTACTTTGAGGCCTGATTTTTCATCAGTCCTTTTAGTTTTAGTGCATTTTCCCCTTTTTCACTATTCCCATATTTTTGTACATTTCATCATAAAAGTTTAGTCTTTTTGAGCTCCCTCTGAACTCTTCTGTTTAGCTCCTTTGCTTAATTTCCCCCCTCTTTCACTTTAGCTAGTATACTTTCAAGAGCAAGCTTCAGATTTCTTCTGATGTCCATTGGTTCTCTTTTTAATGATCTTTTTGCTTTCTTCATGTATGACTGCCTTGATGTCATCTGTCTTTAGTCTTCTTCTTTTTTTTTTTGTACATTTTTTTTTTGTGGGCATCACTGCCTCTGGTGGTCGTGGGCACTACCCAGTGCCACTCCTAAGAGCGGCCACTGGATTTGAACTGCCAAGCCCTCGGGTTGCAGTCCCGCACTCAACCACTTAAGCCACCATGGCTCAGCCCTGTCTTTAGTCTTTGGGTGTCTGATGCACCAAGTGTATTGAGATGGTTTCTAAATTCACATGTGTATCCTGAAGGTTATAATTTGGTTCTTAGGATTTCTTTTAAGTTTCTCCTGCTTTATTTTGAACTTGTAATGTGGGCAATTAAGGATCTACCGCATTCTGAAGTTGACTCCGTGCTTTGTTCTGACTGAGAATATGGAGCGTCTCTTTCCACAGATGAGCTGATGGGATTCTCATGAGTGCCAACTGGAGTGGTCCACATGTATACCAACCGAACGCACTGCCATCGAGTTGATTCCGACTCACAGACAGCCTAGAGGGCAGGGTAGAACTGCTCTTATGAGTTTGGTGATTGTAACTCTTTAGAGGAACAGAGAGCTGAACCTTGTCCCAAGGAGCAACTGGTGGTTTCAAACTGCTGTTTTTGCAGTTAGCAGTCCAACTCAAAAACCACTATGCCACCAGGGGTCCATGTGTCTACAAGTATAGTCGCTACTTATGATGGTGATAAAGCTACTTACAATGAGGAGTCACTGGTCCTGCAAAACTGTATCATGCGAGCTCTCATGTCTTCTACAACCAATGTTGTTTTTTCCAATTACTGAGCCTTCTTTGTTTCTGTTGTCATTCCAATTGCCAGGAATTATCAACGCTTCTTAATGCGTGTTTGATTAATTTCAGACTACAGAAGTTTGTAAAAATATGCAACTTCTTCATCTTGGGAATTAATGTTGATGCATACATTTGAAAAATAGTTGGATTAACTAATCTTCCTTATAAGTGTAGGGTTATGATCCTATCGCTTACAGCATTATATATCAGAATAGATCTTGAAAAGCTCTTTTTGATGATGAATGCAACATCATTCCTCTTCTATTTGTCATTGCCAGCATGGAAGAGCAAATGATCCAACTTCAGCTGGCCAACACCAGCTCAGTTCTGGTCACTAATGCCTGAGATAATGGTCTTCAAGCACTCCCCACTAATGTTTGACATCAAATTTTCCTATATTCATCTTCTATACATTTCTGCTCTAGTTACTAACAAATGTTTATAATTTACTTATGTTGACGTACTATTATATTACTGTAGCAAATTTGTAATTTTTGAAGTTAAACAAAATTTGATAGGCTTGCCTCTTTTATGGTTTGAATTTTTCTTCTTTGAATTACATATATGGCATTTCAATGCACACAAGGTAAGAGGCTAAGCTGAACCTCAATATAAATGAATTTAAATTACAGTCAAGTACAGCATGTTTAAAGTTTCTACCTAAAAAAAAAAAAAAAAAAAAGAAAGAAAAATATTTAAAATATACACGAGAGCCAGGGTTTAATAGCTTTAATTTATAAAGAGCCCATGAAAATCTAATATAATCTAAAGATAAAGAGAAAAACTGTGGTAGTTCTATAAACTGGTGTCAACTTGTGGAGGGGTGGCGTCTAGTCTTGTCAATCAGGTTGCAGCTTGGTGACCTCATGTAGAGGTGCCATGGAGATAAACAGTTCACACTTGCTTCCTACGAGACATTCCCATTGATGGCAGCCAGAGTCTGGGCACTGGAGGACCCTCGTGGAGACCCACGCCAGTGCTGAGATGCTTCCACTACCACTGGACCCACAAGACTTTCCACCCACTGGCCTGTGATCTTCTTGCATTCACCACCATTGCATGTGGCGTGAGTCTGAAGAGGAATTTATAGATTGGTACTAATCATATGGCCTAATATTGAACTTAAGGACTTGATCTGGACTGGGCTGGGATGTTTTCTTAATGTCCA